>OX411880.1:61274355-61499632 GCA_948293265.1 Cheilosia impressa
GGTTGAAGGGTAGTGATGCGATGTCATGAGAACACAAGCGTTCTCACCTAGCCTCCCACTATCAACGCCTACTCTCACCTCCACGTGGTGACTGGTGGGTGCCTAGTACCTCGACTGGAGATTGGGCAACCAACCCCTTTGGAAGGTAGTTGGTGGCAGCAGACGAGAGAGGGGGGGAGGAGTGTTGTTTTCTCACTAAGGCACCTCCTCTGGTACCAGACAGCAGCGGAGGAGTTCCCTAGATGGCCGAACTATTAAGTGTTGTTTCGATAACTGGTGGACTGTATACTTACTTAAGTTGAGGTCTTGAATATTTTCAAATGAACTTTCTTTATAATATCATTTTATTCCCTTTCCTGTTTCAGATTCAGTACATAATAAAAATAATAATAATAAACAATTTGGAAAACAAATTTCTCGGAAAAGTTGATACTTAAAATAATATAGTGAATTTTATGTTTAGTTAGTACTTGTCGGGTTTGAACACACTCCCCCCTTGAAGTCTACACTTCAAAGTCTACAGGCAGATGACACAATTTCTGAACAGAGCGTTCGTACCTGTTTTTTTCCATTTTTTGAGTTATCATTTCCAGCTTCGACGCAAACGTTGCGCACTCGAGCGTCTGCGCCAGGATAAATTTCTACCACCAGGGCCATCTTTCAAAACGTGGGCGGTGTATTTTCTTCGCGCATGATAACTAGGTCACCGACCTTTAATTTGGTTTGGCTTAGTTCCATTTCGGTCGCTGTTGATATTCATGTAGGTGATCTTGCGCCCATGCTTTCCAAAAGACTTGACTCATCTTCTGAACTCTTTGTGCTTGTCTTAGTCATTTGTCTGGTACGTTTTGCAAATTTGAGCCAAACGGCAACGCGATTGGTTCTCCATACATTAGATGCGCTGGTGTCAAAATGGTCAGATCCTCCGGATCGTCCGATAAAGCTGACAACGGACGCAAATTCATGATCGCACTCGTTTGTGCCAACACTGTTTGGAATGCGCTACTTGAAAGCTTGTGCGGTCCAATTATCCTGCGAAGATGGTACTTCATCGATTTAACCGCAGCTTCCCATAAACCGCCTTGATGCGGAGCATATGGTGTAATGAATCGAAACTCCGTTCCATATGTAAGTAGAGCGCCCTCAATATCGATACTACGCCAGCTGCGTAACATTTTCGCTAATTCCTTTTCTGCACCGACAAAATTCTTGCCGTTATCACTCCATAATCGCGGACAGTTACCACGCAGACTAGTGAAGCGTAAAAACGCTTGAATAAACTCGACTGTTGATAGATCCTCTACCAACTCTAGATGAACAGCTTTGGTCACCATATACACAAAAACGGCCACATATTTCTATTGGAATTAGACGCAACGACCGCTGTGACGTTTCATCAAAAAAGGTCCGGCGTAATCTACTCCAGAGTGTTTAAATGCTCGGCAAGGCTGCACCCCATCAGCCGGTAGGTCGCTCATCATTTGTTGTACTCCTTCTTGGCGCTGTCGTACACAGCTGATGCATCGATTATTGTTCAATCGAATTAAACTGCGCAAATTGGTGATCCAGAATTTTTGTCGCAGTAATGCTTTCATTTGTCGCTGAACGCCAATTTTGCTAAAGGACTGACGTTAGGCAGTAACGCTGGATGTTTCTGCTAGAATGGTATTATAGCTCGTTCCAATCAGCCACCCACACGAAGAATGTCCTTAGAATCCAGTTTTGGATCGAGTTTTTAGATGGCGCTTGTCTTATCGATGCCATCTTTATCCATATCTTAAGCAATTTGATTTCTTTTGTGTAGTAAATATATGTTCTGTTCTTGACGTATCCAAAATTCCAATGCGTGTTGAACTTCGTCGTTTGTTAATGACCCATTTTGTCGAAATTTTGCACGCTCTTGTCTTAGTCGCAAATTAGAGATGAAGCGCATGATCCATGCAGTCAAACGGCATACCGTGTGAATGTCTGAAGCTCTCGTTAGTAAATCAAACCCACGCAGCGTTAAGCTCATTGCTAAAAACATCTTCTGTGTTGCTCTTATTTTCGAGTTCTCAGCCAATCCAGCAGGCTTCATCTCTCGTTTAGCAATGATTTCCATTTGTTTCGACCATTCTAACCGTGCATCTGGAAAGAGAGCTCTTGATTGCGTCAACCACTTTGGTACGTGCCACCACAACGAGCAGTGCTGTAGTTCCGCTGCTGGCATTCCACGGCTCAGTAGATCGGCTGGGTTGTCCGGTGATCGCACATGTCTCCAATTTGCGTTAGCTGTTAAACGTCGAATTTTCTGTACATGATTCTTTACGAAGATTTTTAATGTTGCCGCTTCTTTGTCTAGCCATGCCAGTACTATCTGCGAATCTGACCACAGTGTTGTTTGAAAATGAAATGAGTATGTTGCCTGCTGAAACGATCTCAGCAATTCACTCAACAGTTGCGCAGCGCATAATTCTAGTCTTGGCACTTTGATAGTCTTGATGGGTGCTACGCGCGACTTGGAGGCAATCAAAATGCATTCGATTCAGCCAATCGTCTCAACGCGTGCGAACAATACCGCCCCATATGCCTGGAAGCATCCGCAAAACCGTGCAATGAAACATTCCTATCATGACTGATGCCCACCCAGCGGGGTAGTTGGAATCTGGTGACTTACGACAGTTGCTGTTGAAATTGTTGCCATTTACGATAGATGTCATCAGTAACTGGCACGTCCCATCCTGACTTTAAACGCCATAGCTCTTGCATTAGTATCTTCGCTTGCACCACAACCGGTCCAATATATCCATTGGGATCGAAAATCTTTGCTAAGTGGCTGAGTTCCTTTCGCTTCGTGGTCTCTTTTGCACTGAGAGCCGGTGGCGGCTGGAATTTGAACATAAGAGCATCTATTCTTGGTATCCACCGTAAACCCAGGATTGTCGTATCACTTAACTCACTTAGCTCTAGCGCATCGTCTGTCTTCATTTTAAGATCCGATCCAGGAACGACACCACAATGATTCGACCGCCATTTATTCAGTATAAATCCGCAGTAGCGCAACAACGCGTCAATTTCATGACACAGCTGTCTTGCTTCGCTAACATTATTTGCTCCTGTCAAACAATCATCCATATAAAAATTGCGCTCAACTGCCTCAGCTCCAATAGGAAACTGCGAGTCTCTGGCACCTTGGATCATTGCACGCACAGCGCAGTGTGGAGCTGTTGACATTCCGAATATAACTACGGTGAGCCAATATTCTTGAATTTCTTCTTGCTCTGCGGGCCGCCAAAAAACGCGTTGAAGATCCCACTGATCTGATTGTATTTGCACCTGAAGGTATATTTAGCGGATATCGGCTGTGATTGCAATTGGATTGCATCTGAAGCGCATAATAACATTTGCCTAATTGTCCTGCAACTTCTCACCGATTAATTGTACTTTTGTATAATTGTACTGTTCAATGATATTCCTTTGTCAGTACGACAAGAGGCATCGAACACTACCCGGAACTTCTTCAGGACTGGATGGTGTGGTATGTACTAACACCAGCCGGTCGGTGCTTTGTCGGCCAAGCGCATGTGTCCTTCATGTAATAATTCTTTCATTGCTTCGAAATATTTTTGCTTCAGAGCTGGGTCGCGATGAAATCGGCGTTCGAGCTGGTGGAATCGAAGTAGTGCGGCACCTCGTGAAGATCCTAAATCCTTGACGTCGTTGCGTATTGGGATTCGTACTTGATATCTGTCTCAAACCGTTCTGCAACACACTAATCGGCACGTACCAGTGTGGCTTCCGGCTGTGAAGGGATCGCACCAGCGGCCACTTAACTAATTGCCGAAAGCAATTAAGGATATCAAAATCTAATTCGATACTTGATGCCCAGATCTCGTCACATTCATTTGCATTTGCTTCAAACATCAGAGTGATATGAACGACATACGGACACTCATGGAGTGAACAATTTAAAAAGAGAGTCATATTACTCTGATGGCACACTCGGTGCATGAAGTCAAACGAATATACAAACGTATGTATATGCAATGCCGGATCGGGGGTACGATCAGGGTTCATTTGCGAACACTAAATATGTCAACTAAGTATTGGACGCAAGTGAACCCGAAACACTTGAAGTATTTGGTCGTTTACCCTCGTCACGCACATTAAGCTGATAAGTCAAATATCGGGGTATCGATATCGAAGTGGATATTCGATAACATATTTTTCCACTATATAAGTCACATGAGTTTAAATAAAGGGGGACTTCTTTACCAACCACCAAGGCATACGACTGTTTTATTTGGCTTGCGAGCCCGAACTATTGTATTGCGTTGGAGATTGTTATAACCACCTTGAGTGCAGGCAACTGCCAAAGGTCTTAGCTCAAGGCGCAATAGCCAAAGCTAGTGGTAATCTTTAGTAAAGAAGTTAGTAAGTTGGCACCAGGACCGGCCAACATTACAGAGCCGCCGAACTAGTCCAAGAAGCCGACAGCCTCCTGCGGAATACGTACGCAGTCAGTCCCATAACCACCAAAGACCCTACTGTCCTAAGAGTAGGACCCCAGCCCCTTTCCATTGAAGAGTACCGGCGACGCCAAAACCGGCAAGCTACCGCTGTTAATCGCACCACTGTCCCGACGCCTAAAACCCCAACAAGAGGAGGGAAGCTGGTCCGACAAAGGAAAGAATTGGCCAAACTTCGCCGCCTGGCCTACATACCAAACCAGCCCGCTCAAACACGAGATCCGAGCCGACCAGAAGAAGAAACACCGGCAACGTAAAACTGAGGAGACCGAGTTCCATAGGCTATTCGATGACACTGCTGCCAAATAAAACAGTCGTATGCCTTGGTGGTTGATAAACAGAATAGGATCTAATTTTTTTTTTTTATAACTTAGCATAGATTTCTAATAGAAACTTTTTCCTTTCCTGATGACTTTCGTTCAGCTGGAAGACGCCCTAGCTAAATTGAAAACTTGCTACCAAAGCCTTAAGAAATCACCTGAGCGTAAGTGCAAGCCCGAGGGAGCCGCCAAGAAGCTAAAACAAATAAAGCAACTCTGGGACGACTTCGTCTCCCACTTTTCAGTTATCGATCAGAAATCCTTATCGGAACTAGAGCGTAGCTACCTAACTCGTTTGACTTCTGAAGCCAACACGTATAGGGAACAGTCTGAAGGAATAGTCAAAAATAACATTGAGGACACTGATTCAGACGAATCTGAGGCTGAAAGTAGTTTATCACAATCATCGGTTATAGAAAGCAAATTTGAGTATTGCGAAGTTCCACTAAGCAACCCCATTATAAAAAACAAAATCATGGGTGAATTCGAATTTAACACGGCACAAAAATTGCCAGTCCTTACCTGTGAGGCCAACGAAAACCGAGCAGAAAATGTAAGAGACTTCCTTAACAACGTCGAATTCTACTATGAGACACTAAATGACGCGGCGAAACCGATACTTTTGAAATTCGTGCTTAAATGCAAAATCCAGGGTAGGGCATTGACGGAATTACGAACCGCTAGGCCGACGACTTTTGCTGAATTAAAAGCAAACCTGACGGCGAAATGCGGAGCTAGGGATACCATTGAAGGAATTCAATCAAAACTCGACAAACTATGCCAGCGTAATCGGCCCATGCGCGACTATGTAGCAGAATTAGAGAACCTCGTAGCCAAAATGACCGAGTTGGAAACCCAAATACAAGGTGAACCATCGCGCGCTATAATCTCCTTAGCAAACGAACGTAGGGGTTTAGCTCATTTGAAGCAGGGGGTCAACGAGCGATATAAAATCATTCTTGATAGCGCTCGGCATACTAATATGCGAAATGCCATTGAACACTTATTAGAACTAGACTCAACTACAACATCGGCCCCAGAAAGCATTCACTATGCAATTAATCACCAACCCAATCCAGTATACCAACAAAATTATCAGCCACGTAATTTTCAAAGGGCTAACAACCAGAATTATTACCAAAACCCACACCATCAGAATAACCCTAACTACCGTAGGATGGAAAATTATAATAATAACAATAATAATAATAATTTACCTCGAAACTTTTCTCAAATTCAACTACGGCTTAATCGGCCACAAAATACCAATCGTAACCGACAAGGTAATACTCAGAACAACTACAACAACCCACCAGTCAATAGGAACACTAATAGGGCAGGTACTAATAATCATTACAATAACGGTAATAGACCAGACGCAAATCGGAATAGAGGTTCAAGGCAAAACAGAAATAACCAAAGGGTACTAGCCTTGGCAAACGATCAGCCCACCGAGGGGACAGCCGGCCCTTCGGAGGGGAGTCAATAAATCCCCAGACACCACAAACCATATACACAACGGGGATAGAAAACGGTCTTTTCGTACAAATTCAATTCAGTACTAGTAAAACATTACGATGCTTGTTAGATACCGGAGCATCAATCTGTGTAGTAAAAAGTTCGGTAGTTGAGAGGCACATTCCCATAGACGAAGGGAACATTACCACCATTATAGGTATATCAGGGGATCTGCGATCAGAGGGTACATGTACAAGTACTCTACATTTTGGGGAAAATAGTATACCGTACAAATTTCACGTAGTACCAGATTCATTTCCGATTCCCGTCGATGGTATTATTCGTGTAAACTTCCTTACGGAGTTTGGTGCAATAATTGATTTAGAAAGCTTATTATTAAAACTCAAGATGAATAATAGACAAGTCTCTATACCGATATTTTCAAGCCATCGTCTAAACACCGTAACTGTGGTGCCAAAATGCGAAGCCACCTACTGGCTAGACACGAAACATACCGATTCGCGAGTATTTCACCCCCAAGAGTTGTATAAGGGTGTCTACATGGCTGGATCAATATCAACGGCCATAAACGGGAAAATTCCCGTCAGAATAGTAAACACCCGCAAAACCAGCGTTAAAGTAAGATGGGCAGAACCATTTTCACTGCCCGCTTCCGAACATTACGTCTTAACATGCAAGAAAAAAAATTACAGTATCACCTCCGAGAATAAAAAAGATACTTAAAGATATTAATATTGATACTCTAAATATGGAAGAGAAGGCTGAAATTACAGCCATATGTACAAAGTTCCACGATATCTTCCACCTAGAAGGTGATAAGCTCACTTACACACACGTAGGACAAGCAGATATTGCATTGAAAGAAGGATCTACACCGAAATATACCA
Organism: Cheilosia impressa; assembly: GCA_948293265.1. Taxonomy (NCBI): domain Eukaryota; kingdom Metazoa; phylum Arthropoda; class Insecta; order Diptera; family Syrphidae; genus Cheilosia; species Cheilosia impressa. The sequence goes on from OX411880.1 coordinate 61,281,550, forward strand.
AACCCTACCGTCTTCCTCACTTACAGAAGGGAGATATAAAGGAAGAAATAGATAAAATGTTGGAGAACGACATAATAGAACCATCAGTTTCTGCATGGAACTCCCCGATTCTCATAGTACCAAAAAAGAAGGATCCTGTTACCGGTTTGCAGAAGTTTCGAATGGTAATAGATTACCGAAACGTGAACGAGAGAATAGAGGACGACAAATTTCCATTGACCAACATTAGCGATATCTATGACATGGTAGGAGGAGCAATATATTTCTCATGTATCAATCTGAGTCAGGGATACTACCAAATGGAGCTTGAACCTAAAAGTAGACCTATAACAGCTTTCTCAACGGAGGACGGCCACTTTCAGTTAAAACGACTAAAAATTTCTCCCAGTAAATTTTCGAGAATGATGTCCATTGCAATGGACTCACTTACTCCCGCTGTTTTGTGTACCTTGATGACCTTATTGTGTTTGGCAAAAACCTAAGAAATCACAACAAGAATCTGATCGATGTGTTTAAACGACTAAGGGAAGTAAACTTAAAAATTCACCCAGGAAAATGTGCATTCTTACGAAAAAAAGTATTATACTTAGGGCACATTATTTCTGATAAGGGAATTCATCCAGATCCAGCAAAAACAGCTGTTATGAACAATTATCCTACACCTACAAATGCTGATGAAGTACGAAGATTCGTAGCATTCGCGAATTATTATCGCAAATTTATACCAAATTTTGCTACAATAGCTATTCCACTTAACCGATTACTCAAAAAAAAATGTAGAATTCAATTTTAACCAGGATTGTGAGAAATCTTTTCAACTGTTAAAAGTAATTCTCACAAGCCCCAAATTCTACAATTTCCGAATTTTGATAAGGAATTCATTCTACGGACAGACGCCTCAGGCTTTGCCTTAGGAGCTGTATTATCCAACTTCGATGACAAACCTATTGCCTATGCTAGTAAAACTCTTAACAGCGCCGAGAAAAACTATAGCACTATCGAAAAGGAGTTACTTGCTATAGTATGGGCAATAAGGCATTATAGACCATATCTTTTTGGCAGAAAATTCAAAATTATAACAGACCACAGACCTTTAGTATACCTTTTCTCCCTGAAAGAACCTTCAAGTAGATTGACTAAATTTAGACTACTACTGGAAGAATACAACTTCTACATCGAATACACACCCGGAAAAGATAATTGTACAGCTGACGCACTAAGTCGTATAATATTTGACACTGATCAGCTCAAACAACTCCACATATGTGTCATCACAAGGTCACAATCCAGTAAAGAAATCTCAAATCAAGGACCAGAAACCGAAAGCGAAGAAAACAATCGCGTCATCACAGAACTACTCCGACCGCCAGAGTATGGGAATAAAATTATTGAGCTTAAAATATGTAACAGTTTCGAGGACGAAGAGTATCAAATAAAAGATACTAATATAATCCTGGGATCCAAAAAAGTTTTGGCAAACATCCCAGAGAAGAATTGTATACTCCTAAGAAGGTCCAAGGAGGGCACTACAGACCGATCGGCATAATTTGGCAAAATGTTGTCGCGGGACCTGCACAGAATCTGCGGACCATTATCTATTAACAAATTATACATTACGAAAGAAGAAATTAAAAAACTCGCAGACGGCCGTCGAGAATATAAAATTCACGAGTTAACCAAAATCTTAGGAGAATTATTTAAAGAAAGTAATGTAAAGGTGCACCTAATTGAGAAATGTATTGAAATTAATGATCCTCACAAAATTAAAATATTTCTCAACGATTATCATCTGTTACCAACAAGTGGACATGCCGGAATAAACCGCATGCTTAAGAATATAAAAAGAAAATATTTCTGGACAGGAATGCAAAATGATATAGCCACCAGTGGCGTGGCGTGAACATTTTAAAATGGGAAGTCGAAGCTAAATTAATCACATACAAATGTAAAAATCTCTACATCTGTGTACCTTGAAACAAAATCATACATTGTTCATTTGCTTTCCACGTCAACTAAGCAAAATCAATTGAAGCCACCTTTTTTATACTTCAAGTCATTAATATTTAAAATTAACAATGAGCTTAAAGCATACTAAAAGTGGCTTCGATAGAAGCCATTATTGACAGATGCATGATGCCATAACTTAAAGCAAATTCAGGGTAATGATTATAATAAAAATTAAGATATGTAATTCACAAATATTTTAGTGTTCATATAATTTTTTAAATTAATGTGAAATTAAAAAAAAATGGAAATCCATGTAGATGTAATAAATAATAAAGAAATATATTTGAAAATAATATAAGGAAGAAAATAAGAACAAAATATAAAATAGGTATTTCAAATTATAAACAACCAAATTTGCAAATGAAAAATAATAAAAACAATGAAGAGTTTTGTCGAAATATACTTTAATTATTTGTATTCTAAGGCTATTGTACGATCTTTTTTAACAAATTCCGAAAGAACTCTTTCGTAAAAATTTGGTCTATTTTTTATTTTTAAAAGGAGTCGCTTCTCTATCGATAGAAGCGCTAAATCGGAGAGCCTGTCTTCGCCCTGATAATTTCTTAAATACGTGTGGATTCTTTTTAAAGCAGAAAAAGATCTTTCTACGGAGGAGACGGAAATGGGAAGTGTTAAAAATAAACCACTCACATTATTTAAAAGTTGAGGAAATGTTTCTCTCAATATTTCACTTTTTAAATGATTGTGAAGGTTGTAGAGTTGCGCGAAATAGTTACTATGATGGAACGAACATGGAACGATTCTTTTTTTAAATGGAACTAGTTCCCGGAAACATGTCCGTGTAACTATGTAAATAGTTCCATTAAGCGATAGAATTTTTTCCATATTTTCGTTAATAAAATAGGAAAGGAAAGGGTTGAAAGAGTTTGGAACTATTTTTATAATATCAAAGGAAAAAAAAAAAACATTTCATTTAATAATAATAATAATAATTTAATTGAGTTTTCATCAACATCTACTTCGAAAAAGCATAATGAATTGAAAGAAAGAATGGAAAGAATTCAATGGAGAGGAACTGCTAACGCAAAAGAATATGATGAAATAGATATGGAACTGTTAACATATCCATATGCATATCAATGAGTGCGAACATGAATTTCTTTTTTTCCTCTTTCTTAGCACAAACATGCATAGTTCCAATTCCGGAGGCACAGGTACATGGTTGGACATGTTTATTTGCAGTTAACGGAAAGATAGGAAATGTTTTCGACATGGGACATAGTTCAAAGAACTATACATGTCCGGAACTACCCAACTCTAGAAGGTTGAAAACGTCGAGCTGCCGAAGTGAAGGAGTTGTGTACAAAACTTTGAGCTAATTTTTTAACGCTGTAAAATCGAATATTCCAGGATAAAATTTGATTAAAGAAGATATTTTTTCATCTGGACTAGATAACGCAAAACTAGCATATTTCGATTTATTGAGTAAATCCAAAAAAATTAAATCAGTAAAAGATTTATATCTCGTTCTAAGCTGGCTACTAATATTATCCTTTATTTCTGTAAAAAGGCACCTATAATGAGACTTTAAATCCATACCAAGTAATCGGCGTTTTCGTGGAGATTCAGCGTAATCGGTTACGTTTTCAAAACTTACTTCAAATTGGTTAAGAAACTCAGAGCATAACCAATACTCAAAACGCTCTATTTCTTGCTTAGCAACTTCAACGTCCGTATATTTATTCTGTATCAAATTGAACAGTACATCGGTTTTTGCAAAAATTTCGGAAAGAGTGTGCAGTAAAAAACAAAAATCCTTGCCCTCTAATTTATGCAACAAACTTTCAGCTATAGAAAGCGCGTCATTATCCCATTCCTTGGGATCATTTAATATTCTGCTAAAAGTTTCTATGATATCTACTTTCCAATTGAATATAACGTTAATTATTCTGGAATGATAATGCCAACATGTTTCCGAAACTCCTGGCATGCGTCGGTTGGCTATCTGCTTTAAAAGATTAGAACGCTTTGTAGATTTATTAAAAAAACGAACAATGCTGTTCGTATAGCCAAAAAATTCTTTTAATTCAGGAATGTTTTCTAGCGATCGGGATAATACCAAATTGAGAACGTGTGCATAACAGGGAATAAAATTAGCCATTGGACATAAATCGAAAACTTTTTTTTTAACACCGCCCCCTTCCCCAGACATATTTTGGGTTCCCTTCGCTTTGTCGTGACGAAACGATGACCATGTTGTATGAAAATGGATACACAAACGATATTATTTGTTAACTGACTTTTGGTTTGCAGGGTTATGTGTGTGTACCATTTTGTGAGCAAATTCATTTGTGTTTCATTTATAGGTAGATATATTTGGTTTTTAGTACATAGATAGTGTTAACTGGTGGAGATTTTAAAAGGTAAGTCGGTAGGAATCGGGTTATATGGACGCCACGCCACTGATAGCCACTTATGTTAAGCGTTGCCCCACTTGTCAGAAGAATAAACATATTACACCTAAAAAGCAGCCCATGGAGATAACATCAACAGCCGAATCAAGTTTCGACAAGATCTATCTAGATTTAGTAGGTCCACTAGACGAGTCCGTAAACGGATATAAATACATACTAACCTTTCAAAACGAGCTAACTAAATTCACTGAAGCAATTCCAATCGTTAATAAAGAAGCTAGCACAGTAGCCAAAGTACTAGTAGAATGCTTTATCCTTAAATATGGAGTTCTTAAAACAATAGCATCTGACCAAGGAACCGAATTTATTAACAAAATCTTTAAGGATATGTGTAAACTACTAAAAATAGAATGAATGCAGTCCACGGCTTACCATCACGAAAGCAAAGGAGCATTAGAAAACTCCCATAAAGTACTCGGAGCATACCTCAGGAGCTACGTGTCTGAAAAACATACAGATTGGTGTACTTGGTTACCTTATTATGTGTTTTGCTATAACACCGCAGTACATGCTGAAACGGGGTATACCCCATTTGAATTAGTATTCGGACGACAATGTACGTTACCATCAAACTTAACCAAACAGGTGGACCCAAGGTACAATTATGAAGATAACGTAATTGAGTTGAGACAAAGATTACAAATCGCTCATAGGGACGCTAGAGACATACTCGTAGAAAGAGAAAATGATAGAAAAGCTGATTACGATAGGAAAACCCGAAGTAAACCAACTAGTTTCGAAGTAGGTAGTTTAGTCTTGTTAAGAAATGAAAACAGAAGAAAATTAGATCCCATTTACATAGGACCGTTCGAAGTATTGTCAGAGGAAGGAGTAAATTGTGAAATAAAGTACGAAGGTAAGAGAACTACATAAAGTTCATAAAAACCGACTTAAGAAATTCTATGTGTACATATTAAAGCAATTTGTATTTACCTTTAATTAAAAAAAAAAAAAAAGATATTTTGTAAGAAAAATAGGTAGATGTAAGCCATAATAGTCTTAAGAAAGATATTTTGTAATAGAAAAATAACTTTTAAGACATACTGTAATAATCTTAAGGAAACTCTTAAGAAATTTGTAATAATAATAAAAAAAAAAACAAAAACCAAAATAAATATATAACTTTTAAGACATTTCGTAATTTTGTCATATAAATGAGCAATTTTGTAGAATAGGAAAATTTCGTATTACGAATCAATTCAAAACTTTTAAAATTTTGGAGAATAAAAAAATTTTTGTAGAATAAGAAAATTTCGTATAAATTCAAAACTTGTAAAAAGAAAAAAATTTTTTTGCAATAAGCATTAAGAATTATATGAATACCAATGTACCAAGTGTCCATTAATACATCCATTAAATGCTGTTAAAAAGAAATATTAAATAACACCTAAGAAATGTGAGCTACAATAAAGAAAAACAGGTTCCCATATTATAATGCTATGTACTATGTAACGAAAAGAACCAAATAAGATTGTATAAAAATATGAACAAACAATAACGTAATTCAAAGCAATAGCAAACAAACCAGTAGATCCCTTATTGTACAAGTGACGCGTAAAAGAAGAAATAAAGTTACAGCATGATTTCTCCTTTTTTCCCAGGAAGGGTGGTGTGAAGGGATCGCACCAGCGGCCACTTAACTAATAGCCGAAAGCAATTAACAATATCAAAATCTAATTCGATACCTGATGCCCAGAACTCGTCACATTCATTTGCATTTGCTTCAATCATCAGAGTGATATGAACGACATACAGACACTCATGGAGTGAACAATTTAAAAAGAGAGTCATATTACTCTGATGGCACACTCGGTGCATGAAGGCAAACGAATATACAAACGTATGTATATGCAATGCCGGATCGGGGGTACGATCAGGGTTCATTTGCGAACACTAAATATGTCAACTAAGCATTGGACGCAAGTGAACCCGAAACACTTGAAGTATTTGATCGTTTACCCTCGTCACGCACATTATGCTGATAAGGCAAAATGTCGGGGTATCGATATCGAAGTGGATATTCGATAACATATTTTTGTCACTATATAAGTCACATGAGTTTAAATAAAGGGGGACTTCTTTACCAACCACCAAGGCATACGACTGTTTTATTTGGCTTGCGAGCCCGAACTATTGTATTGCGTTGAAGATTGTTATACCCACCTTGAGTGCAGGCAACTGCCAAAGGTCTTAGCTCAAGGCGCAATAGCCAAAGCTAGTGGTAATCTTTAGTAAAAAAGTTAGTAAGTTGGCAGCAGGACCGGCCAACATTACACTGCCACTATAGACCAAATTTTCACACTGAGGCAAATCCTGGAAAAGACCAATGAATTTCAAGTCGAAACTCACCACCTATTCATCGACTTCAAAGCCGCATATGAAAGCATTCATCGTCAGGAGCTTTATGTGGCGATGGCCGAATTCGGGATCCCGGAAAAACTGATCCAGCTATGTAGCGTGACGCTGGAGAACACACGCTGCAATGTGCAATTTGGAAGTAGTTCCTCCGAGTTATTCCAAACATGCACCGGATTTCGGCAAGGAGAGGCATTTTCATGTGACTTCTTCAATCTCGTGCTACAGCAGATAGTGCGCAGGGCAGGTGTCAACACGGAAGGCACTATCTTCAACAGATCCGTCCAGCTACTGGGGTATGCAGACGATATTGACATCATCGGTCACTCCCAGCGTGCCGTGATAAAGGCTTTTACGGCGATTGAAGAACAGGCAAAATGGAGGAGAAGATAGAACCGCGAACTCTATGAGCTGTACCAAGATGTGGATGTAGTCCAAAAGGCCAAAATACGTCGACTACATTCGCTTAGCCACATCGAGCGAATGGACAATAAAGCTCCAGCTAAGAGGATCTTCGAATCCCAGCCGCCAGGTTCGAGACGACAAGGAAGACCGAACCTCCGTTTCAAAGACCAAGCCGTCGCGGATGCCAGAGCGCTTGGTCTGGATAACTGGAAGAAGCGTGCCGCGACGGAATGTGAGTGAATTCCGAAGTGCAGGGTTAGAAGAAGGAAGTGAGGCTGAGCTCAATACATTAGAGAACGAAGAGGTAGAAGTAGCTGCTCTACAGCACGGACGGACGAACAGACCGACCAACAACACAAATGGTGATAGAACGACGCAATTGACAAGAGAAATTGAGGCAGAAAGCAGAGTCCGAGATACAAGGGCAACATGTCCGTCAAACTTCCACACGTTGACGTGCTTCAATTGTGGGCAGGGAAGTCTGGCATTCAACTGTGCAAATTGTCAGGAAAACCTGAGAATCGGCGGTGCGTCCGGGAACCGGCCGTCGATGTCAAACTCAATCCCGGGGCCACAGAGGGACGCGAAACCATCAGAATCCTAAAAAGGGACCCTAACTTAGGAGCTCCTCCAAAAAAAATAGATATTCCAGCCAAAAAGAGCCTCCACAGACTATTGCAAGAATATGAAGAAGCTTGGAAAAGAATATTTAGTGAAGAATTGACGCGAAGAAAGAAAGATACGAAGTTTTAGAAAATAGGTAGGCTTAGGGCTAAATGTGCAATATTCAGACGACGAAAGAGCAGAATAGGAGCGACAGTGCTAAACACAGCAGACGACAACAGACCTTACGCCAAAGTGAGAATAGAAGGAGAAGAGATTTTAGGATTATTAGACAGTGGTGTGTCGATTAGCTGCCTAGGAAATGGGGGACCAGACTTTCTGAAAAGACATAGGTTGTCAATGAAAATGATGGCCATGGACATAAGGACGGCTGACGTTAAGCCACACCGGATACAGGGCCGGTTCAAGACACAAGTTTCGTGTTGGAACCAAACGCGAGAGATCGAGCTCTATGTTGTTCCTAATTTGCAGCAACAACTTTACCTGGGTGTAGTCTTCTGGAGTGCATTTGGGGTCGCCCAAATGTGATAAACGAGATCGATTCTCCATCACCGACATCCGAAAGCGCGCCAGTCCAGGCACTCTAACCAGCACAAGCGCAGCGGCTTGAGCAAATCAAACAGCTCTTCCCATCTTTTGCGGTACGGGGGTTGGGTAAAACAAGTCTCGAAGAACATGTGATCGAGGTGGACGAGGACAATATGCCCATCAAACAGAGGCACTATCCAATCTCGCCAGCGATTCAGAATTTGTTGTTTGAAGAACTCGATAGGATGCTGTCGTTAGGAGTTATAGAAGAGAGTAATAGTGCCTGGAGCTCGCCGGTAGTGCTGGTGAGGAAACCAGGGAAAAACAGATTATGCCTGGACACGAGAAAGGTAAATGCAGTCACAAAAAAAAGATGCATACCCGCTTCCCCACATTGAAGGTCTGTTGAGCCGTTTGCAGGATACCAGATACATCTCTGGGATAGATTTAAAGGGCGCATTCTGGCAGATTCCTCTGGAGAGGGAATCAAGAGAGAAGACGGCCTTTCAGTCCCTGGGCGGCTGTTGTACCTGTTCACAGTTATGCCGTTCGGGTTGTGCAACGCTACCCAGAGAATGTGTAGGCTTATAGACAAGGTCATACCCTCCAAAATGAAAGAAAATGTCTTCGTGTATCTGGATGATCTCTTTGTTTGCTCTCCAGATTTTAAGTCACACACCAGATTGCTAGAAGAGGTGGCAAAGCGGGGCTCACTGTTAATGTAGAAAAAAGCAAATTCTGTGTTAATTTATTCAGTGGTGTCGAGAGTATTATTTAGTTATTTATTTATTTATTTATTAATATAGTCAGGGCAATGTAGAGGCAGATCTAATTTTACTTATATAATTCTACGTATATCATAATATAGATTAATAGGCTAGTTGCTAATAATAAAGAAGCAATGGGTGATAAACGAGGACATTATAATCCCAAACTCACTAAAATTTCCCGGCGAGAAGAGACATCTCTGGGTGCGGGCCCTTGCCACATGGATCAAATAAAAATTGTCACACGCTCGTCCTATAGTAAAACCCAAAATCCAGTTCACGCCAGATACCCTCTTATTACGAGGTCGGTGAGTTCGCGACCACTCCCCAACCGCCGTCGATCCTGTTACGGGGCCTAGGCGCAAACCAGGTATTGTCATCGAAGACTATCGGCGACGCTCCGTATCCGACCCTAAAAGAAAACGACTAATAAATACAAATACCACTGTGGAATCACACAAAATTTAAAACCTACCCCGTCACAACTCAGAGCAGCCCACTAAGATCAGACACAAATAGTAATCGTGTTAGAATAATAAAGATTCACACAAAAAGAAAAAAAAAAGAAAGAAGCAAATCACCTGGTCGACACAACCGAGCCACGTAAGATTGGGATTTTTTAATTATTCGATGGTTTCGATGAGAAAGGAAAGGATCAATTCACCAACTTGTTGAGGGTTATACGACTGACAATAAGGGTTAAATTGTGGCAACCCTAATCTGAGTCCGAGGCGGGATCATCTCCGCCAATGTATAGGGATGGAAATAAGAAAATAACAATAAAATTAGTAGAGATGACAACGACACATAAATTAAACTTACCAGACGATGCAGTCTAAACCACGCGGATAAGAAAACACGAAAATAATAAAACACACAGAGAATGACAAATTACATATAAGTGAATATGTGCACTTACTAGTCGTTACCCCTTTTGGTGCACTGGTCTGCCTGTTCACACCTTCCGGATGAAAGGGAACAAACAAAGTGCTATCAAATTAGAGAGTTTACGCGTGGGGATGTTACAATATTATTGCAACAGGGTGATATTTAGGTTGTAATTTTTAAATAGGTATAGTAAGTAGAATAAGTTTACGGATCACAAGTCAAGTTGGGACAAAGCAATTTAGATTAAGATTAGTAAGATACAATCGGTTAGGGTCATTGACAGATGTGATGTTTAGGTGCCTGTAGGAAGAAGTGGTCAACATGTTGCAGGAGATAGAGTAGTATTAACAGAATACAAAGGTACAACAGTAATGATAAGAGACAAAGTGATGTTGCTATACAGCTCACACTTAGGGGTCGGAGATTTGAATTTGATGGTTGGCAAGAAAAAGAAAAACGGTTGAAACTTGACGGTCATAGCTAGGTTATTAGAAACCATTCCGCAATAGTGAAAGTTTAAAGGATCCCACAAAATTTTTGCTTTGAGAACGATTCTCTATACGAAACCAGTGGAAAACAATACAAGAGGGGTAAGTTAAGGCAAAGTGCGAAGTAGGAAACTGGCTAAACTCCACTTAAACATCTCAGGTATCTTAAACAGTGCCGACAAAAAGGAAAGTCCAAAGTATTTGCCAAGTTAAGAGGGACTATAAGCACAGGTAGGTGAAAAACATATTTCTAAGACGAGAAGGTGACTAAAAAATAAATAAAAAAAAAAAATAAAACGCCGTAAGTTTGTTTTTTTATTATTTTGTTTGTTTCGGGGCAAGAATTTCGCGCGTACCGACATTTAAATTAAGCTCAGAATCATAAGAAATAAAGAACGCCGGTATCTAAGTTTTATCTCGTAGAGTAAGTTTTGTTTTAAATTTTCCTTCAGAAATGAATTATATATATATATTTTGAGATCAATTATGGAGTGGGGCAAGAGTGTTGTGGTGTGTGGTGAAGTTGGGGCAGCCGTTTCTCTGCTAGTGCTGGAACAGGGACACTAAGCGGACGACATTTAAATATGACGTGATAACGCACGAACGGACAAGAGTGGCTGGATAGAGGCGTGAAAGGGGCTATTTCTCGAATTCTTCGGCCAGAGAGATAGCCATGGATATGTCCACATGGACGTGGGGTGGGTGGGCCAAGCTAGTGCCAACATCATCAGGCACGTCTCGGGGACGAGACGAACCTCACCGAAGAACGACCGTTGAAAGCAGTTAATGCAAAGGAGTAGAATAGGTTAGTTATAAGATAGATAGGGTTGTATATTAGGATTTAGCTTAGGTTTTAGGTTAGATTAAGTTTAGTTAGGGTATGATTCACTTGCATCTGACTTTCCGGACTCTCTCTTTGGTGAGGCATAGGTTGTTGAGCTTTCCGTTTCCTCTTTTCTTTCTCTCTCTTCTTTTCTCTTTCCTGTCTATTATCTGTCCGTCCGAGGTCACCTAGATTAAGTTCTCCGCTTATCCTCTTTTTCTTATCTTCTCTTGACACAATTTTTTTTTGGTTTTGAGCAGGTGGTTTAGCGTGAGGGGTGACAAGAACTATCCCGTCCGACGAGCGATAGCCGTGCAACCGCGAGCGTGCCACCGTCCCCCTTTACTTCTCCTAAGCTGCCCCTGTGGCCAACCCTGACTCATAACACGTGTGCTGAAATCTTTTTCTTTTTTAGTTTCCGCAGTTGTGCGACACTTTCGGTGACAAATGTCGCTTCCGAACCGGGGTCAAGTAATGCCCTTAGAATGTGCTTTTTTCCATTGGTTGCCGAAACCTTGACCAATGCCGTCGCCAGCAATGCCTTTGAACACATTTTATTGGTGATGCAGGTGAGTGTTGACACGCATAAGGTTGATTGGGAGATTGCGCTTGAGCATTTGTTGCTTGTTGGGATGTTGATGGACCATAGTTCATGTAGTCCTGTGGTTTATTGGGAATATATGAGGAGGCATTCTGATTTAACGAATTATTAATGAGTTGACTTTGGTTCGCTGACTTATTATTAGTAGTATTTGACAGCTCTGTGGAACTGTTGGGGAATGATTGTTGGCAAAAGTGATTTTGTACGTTTCGATAGGCATATTGTTCTGCATTTTGTTGATTGTTTTGTTGATACCTTTCCATGTGAAGAAGTGTGTGATGTTTTAGATTACACTTAAAACATCGATTCGTGTTTGTGCAATGTGATGGTCGTAACCAAGGCAATTAGAGCAAACGGAATTTCGTTTGGTTACCTCTATACGGGATTTGATACTCATTTTTAAAAATTTCTTACAATGGCGTAAACTGTGCTCGCTTTTGCAGAGCATACAGCGAAACTGTTTGTCTACCCCGTCCGTTTTTACATGATATGTGTTCGATTTTCGAAATGATATTGATGGCAACAGTTGTTTCGATTGTGTGTTCGACTCTATGAAATTTTCAAGTGAGCTGAATCTACCCTCAATGAAAGATAAGAAGGTTTTCCAATCGGGAATACTTCTTGAAGTCCCTAATTTTGTTTCCCAATCTTTTTGTGTGATCTTTGGGAGTTTATGATATATGAGGTATATTAGTATGGGATCCCATGAATAAACCTCCATTCCCAGGTTTGAAAGAGCATGGATACACTGATTACTGGTATCATGCAAGGCCCTTAAGAGATCGGCAGATTCAAATGTAATTTTTTGTTGCTCTAACAACATTTTTAACTGTGTGTTTACTAGTTTTCTTTTGTTTTGAAACCTTTCACTGATAATTTCCCAAGCCGTTGCGTAGCATTTGCTATCGATTGGGAGATGTGAGATTAACTCTCCAGGTTTTTCACCCAAAGAGGATTTTAGAAATTGTAGTTTCTGAATATCAGACAGATCAGCGTTTTGATCTATTAAACTTTCGAAAACGTTGTGGAATTTGCTCCAGTCTTCGGGTTTGCCAGAAAATGGTTTTATATTAATTCGCGGAAGACGAATGTCCGATACCCCAGATTTTGTGGTATTTAATCGCGAGATATCGAGATTGGCTGTGATCGTGCAGAAATTTATCAATGTCATAATTAATCATGCCACTGAATTTGAAATACATTCTTGATTTTAGCATATATTTCATCTGCGAGATACTTGTCTTTTTGCGGATCCGCCGCATTGTTAATTATTGAAGTGTGTATACCCTTAGCACATTTAAAAACTTCAATCGGCATAACTATAATGCTTCAGAATTCCTCTAGGTTTATAATGTGCCAATTTTCACTTCGTTTCATTTCCGTGTGTATTTATTTGGAACACAGGCATAACTCAGTTAAGTATCTGCCAGATGTTGAAAGAGAACGGACCGCAGTTTTGTGTGTAAAAGTGGCATATTTTTGGTTATGCGGGTAAATATTTAGTTGCCAAAGTTTATTGAAAAAAGCATTATTTGTAGTTGGGTCCGTTTTCTCTATAAGGTAAGTACACTTTCATACTTTTTTTCTTGTATTAAAACGAATTATGCCACTCTTCTTGATAAATGTTGAATTTTTGCTTTTTTCATTGACATTTTAATGACTTATGCCATTTTTCTTCAAAATATCTTAAAAAAATTATATTTGCATCGTGTTTTAAGCATAAAACAAAACACTTTTCTTTCTATTTATAGTTTTTCCTTCTTCTATGTATGATGAATTAACTCCGAAATTATAAAAAAAAGATTTACTTTTCATCGTGAATTTTTTTCGGAAAAGTGACACATGTTGGAAGGGGTAGCGAAATTAATAAAATTTGCAAGCTTAGCAAGTTTTGCCATTTTAATTTTTATGTTTCACTTAACAATATATCGAAATAGCCAAATAAAATCCGACTTTTGAATAAAATAATGCTAAACAAATGAAAAAAATAAAATTATAAAAAAATGTTCGGCTCACAATCTTTAAACTTACTTACTTACTTACTTAAGGTGGCGCTACAGTCTGGGGTGGACCTGGGCCTCAACCAACAAGCGTCTCCAGCCAGCACGATCTTTGGCCAGCTGTCTCCAGTTTCGCACGCTAAGTTGGTTAAGGTCCCCTTCCACTTGCGCGCACCACCTGAGTCTCGGTCTTCCTCTACTGCGCCGTCCCACGGGTGTGGATTCGAAGATCTTCCGGGCCGGAGCATTGACGTCCATTCGATCGACATGACCCAGCCACCTCAGTCGTTGGACCTTCACTCTTCTGGCTAGGTCGATGTCGCTGGACAGCCCATACAGTTCGTCGTTGTATCTCCTCCTCCATTCACCGTCTATGCAGACGGGACCGAAAATTACTCGAAGAATTTTCCTCTCGAAGTAACCAAGAGTAGCCTCATCCGATTTTGATGAAGTCCATGCCTCTGCACCATAAAGTAGGACTGGGATGATCAAGGTATCTGTTGATAATTAAAAAAAATGAAGGAACCGAACTGAACGCGTTGAAAGTAACCGCACAACTGTGCTTTATTGCAAGAACATTGAAATTATTTTAGAGGTGAAAGATGACCCAGGCGTGAGAACATAGGTTTGATGGCGATTTTTTACTCAACCCGAGAAGCGAGAACTGCCAATGTCTCGTCACACGCTTGGACTCTTGCAGAAAATGCATAAAAAAAGTATTAATTGATATAGATCCGTGCGACCTGACAATTATATTGGTCACACGGTTGAAATATAAACTAGTATGAAATGAAACTTAAACATACTCCCCCCTTTTTGAGGGTTCTTAACTCTCTAAACTACACTAAGCTTAATTCTAAACGTTGACCTCGAAACGTGGAACTGATCTTCTGGGCATTGGAATGGGCCTTCTTGTGCGGGAAACTAAGACGATGAGAATCCCAATCATGCCAGCTAGCAGGAAGAAACTCATGCCGTAGTGGTGATAGTCATGTGTGTTTATAACGGTGGGATCTTGCAAGTCCTTGGATTGCGCAATAACATCAGCAATTTTTGTTTTTAGGTCTTCGAATTCAGATTGGTCAATGTGATTTGCTTCGAAGGGTACGTCTGGTCCCGTTGTGGATGTTTCTGGATTGATTTTCCAGCTGCTTACGTTTGCACTGGGAATAAATGATGACATTATATTAATTTCGAATTCTATCCTACCTTTAATGATAGTATCGGGCAGTTGTAACACACAAGCTTTGTTAAATGGCAGCAGGCCATTTCCGTTTAGGGTAATCGCGTAACTTTTACCACCGCAAATCAGATACCCAGCCACTTCCGATGTGATAGAAAAAATCCATCTATTAGACGCCTTCAGTCCTTTCCATTGATTTTCTGATGTTGTTGCCATTAGGGTGCATTCATTCAGGCTATTTTCTTTATGCTTCAATAAAGCCATTTCGCAGCAACTTGAATTCCCTTTTTGGATAAGAGTTGGATGTACACGATTGCATATGTGTTTCGTTGACAACAATCGTTTGCACGATCCCAGCTCCAGTTCGTTCAACAAAAAATACCTATCCCTTGCTAATGATACAGCCAGATATTGAGCAGTTTTTATTACCATATACGTCTCGTTTCTGTGGATTATAGGAACAGTTATTAGATTGAATAGTTGAAATTCTTCCGCATCTGTCAACGGTAATAACATTTCAAAAACAATAGAATCATTTAAGCTGCGACCTCTAACGGATGACATCCTATACATTTCTAGAACTGACCCTTCCGGCAATGATAAATAA
This sequence comes from Cheilosia impressa, assembly GCA_948293265.1. Classification (NCBI taxonomy): domain Eukaryota; kingdom Metazoa; phylum Arthropoda; class Insecta; order Diptera; family Syrphidae; genus Cheilosia; species Cheilosia impressa. The sequence goes on from OX411880.1 coordinate 61,297,261, forward strand.
GATGGCAAATTGCTTCTTACCAACCGCAGCTGTTCGTCGAATTGCTTGGGAGTTATGAGCTGTGGATTGATCTTTGCATGGTTTAAATCTAGAAGTACGTCTAGCAAAATGTCTTGCACATGCTCGAAATTGGTGAGAACCAAAATCAAGTAAGATGTCAAGGATCCTAAATTTAGTTTCACATCGTTTGCCCTTTGTTTTTCTTTGATGATTCCTATTGTCTTTGACAGATATTCATTAAGAGACTTGAATTGATCATGGATTTCAACCTGATTGCGCTTTAAAATGTTTGAGGTAGCATCTGCAATTGAACTTTGCTTTCTCAAAAGATTATTCAAATGTTCTTCATTTTTATAAGCAGCGTCAATTTCATTTTGTATTTGATCTGCATTTTCTTGATCAAGGATGCCAAACAAGCTATGCGCTAATGTCCCAACAATATCGAATGGAGATCTTGCAACTCTGGTTCTTTCGTATTTTGGTGCGTGATAACTGTGAAGCAACTCATTATTATGTTCGATCACTGCGATCCTATTGCGCAGCGTTTCAATTATTGGGACATAATAAACTTGTTGAGCTATATCCTTTGTGCACATTTCTTCCATCCGTTAAATGTATAACATAAACTCGCCAAGCTCTTGCCAATTGTTGTAAGATTATAGTAAATGAATATCTTCCAATAAGTGTTTACTGTCTGAACAGTGCCAATGTCTTCAAAATAAATACCAACACCGTTGTCAAGCTTCGTAAGATTTACTTGCTCGCTGGTTTGGCATAAAGATGTTGGTATAAGTACAAGCACTAAGAGAACGGCTGAGACAAAATTTATCCCCTTTGAGTTCGTGGCATTTTTCTTTCTGATGCAACTTGGAGCTTCTGCTTGTATGTCTGGTTCATCAATTGGAAGGGGACAAAGATTATGTATTGCTCGTTGGTATGTTCCAGTTTGTGATTTTACATTAGCCACGCGTACCTTATTGTCACTGCCCTCAAAGGTCTCCACGACACGCCCTAATTTCCAGCGCATGGGCGGAATATTGGCTTCCTTGATGAGGACCAATGTGTCAGGTTTAAGGTTGTCTGACTCTCTTTTCCATTTTATTCTTTGCTGCAACAGATGCAAATATTCCGCCGACCACCTTTTCCAGAAATGCTGTTGAATGTGTTGTATTTGCCTGAACTTATTTAGGCTGCTCATTTTAAGTTCTGTGACATCTGGCTCGGCTAAGGATGTAAGAGGGCTTCCAATTAGAAAATGTCCGGGGGTTAGTGCTTCTAAATCGTTGGGGTCGGATGATAAAGGTGTCAAAGGCCGGGAGTTTAATATTGCTTCTACTTGTATGATTACTGTAAGCAATTGTTCGTACGTTAGTGATGCTTCTCCGAGTTGACGAACGAGGAGTGCCTTTGCTGACTTAACAGCCGCTTCCCACAGTCCTCCGAAGTGAGGGGAACGAGGTGGTATGTTTTTCCATGTTATCCCATCTTCAAGACAAGCAGATTGAATTGCTGACTGCACTCGTTCTGCATTAAATGCGTTTAATAGTTCTGCCAAATCGTTTTTTGCACTGACAAAATTCGTCGCATTGTCACAGAATATTGTATGGCAAAGGCCTCGCCTGCCTATAAATCTTTTTAATGCATTAATAAAAGCTTCAGCAGATAAATCTCCTACCACCTCAATATGTATAGCTTTAGTAGCGAAGCAAACAAATACTTGTTACGGATGCGGAAACCACATCGGCATTCATAATGATTTTCTTTTGTCACCCTATGAAATGAATGGAATTCGGAGAAAGCGATTCGAACTTAAACTCAACGTTTGACAGCCGGAACCAGTATTTTCCTCTACGCGTGTGCGTGAACGCGTGCTGCTATTCAATACAAGCCTTCCTCGCGACATCTCTTAGGGAGGTCACTTTCTTTTCTGCCTGACTACCTCACTAGAAACATCTTTGGGAAAATTAAATTATCCACTGAAAGGACGTAAGTAGTCAATTTTTCTCTCAGGAACTATCAGGAAAACAAAAAATAGGGAAACATAATATTCGTTTTTTTTTTTGCAGCAATACTGCATTAACCCCAACGCAGAGCTATAATCCTCCCAGAAACAAAACCAGGCGGTAGTAAATAGTTCCAAACGTGCTGCTCCCTGTGCTACCTAGAGGAGACGAATAGATCGTGTTTTCCAGAAGTTGTGTTTTTTTTTTAAACACAGGTAAATACCTTTTTACCCGTGAACCCGATTAGCAAGTTCAGCTGACCACCGAAGCACCATTTAAATTCGATCCATTCAGCCCTCCCCCCCCCTCTACATTTGCAGAGAGCACCAAGGCAAGAAAAAAAAAGAAACGAATCGGAATAGTAAAAAGTCCCGCACTGCCTTTGGAGACTACCCGTTCACCATCACTCTCACGCATAGACCAATCTGTGTAGCAAAAATCAGTGCATAATTGGGCAGTCATCACTTAACCAAGGAGCGCGACACACACGGAATCAGCGGTCAGAGGTGTTTGGTTGGTGCGAGCAGCGTCGGAAGCGGGGCAGCACGAAACCAACAAGTGTATATTGTCTGGTCCCGCAACGCATGTAGGATACCGGTGCATACGTTATAAATGTGTAACAAGCAGTGTGTTATCTCTCCGGTGGAACCCTAAGGAACCCAAACAAACCAAAAAAAAATCACACATTTTAAAAAAAAAAAAAAAAAGAGAAACTTTAACTTCCTAGTGTCAGAAAAAAAAATCTACTTAAAATACCTAACTAAAATTCCCTAAACGTGTTACCTAGTTCAAATTTCATAATACCGTAATCTATATAAAAAAAAAAATAGTATCTGTTAAAGTGAGTTTGGTATACAATTAAATATATAACTAATTTAGTGGTTACCAGCGTGAAATCAGAGCGAATTGAACATCGCAACACCGTGGGACATTGTGCACAATTTCCGACCGGATCAACGGGTGAGTTTTTTGTTCATTTCTCTAAGTGGGGTGATGATCTGCCCATGCATGTATTTGTATATATTTAATTATGCCAAACAAGAGCTAGTTTCTCGCTTGAATTAAACTTTTAATTTACTTATAATATGACAATTGCTTTATTGATCTGTCTTACGTTAATTGCTTAAATAAACAAACATTATTAAGGAAATCCTATAATAAAGTAATAATTATGAAGGTAACAATTAGGGAAGCTTTTCTGTAATAAATTAAAACTATATAAGCCAAAATGCAGTGATTTCTTTATATGGGGGTTGTGTGTGGGGGAAGTTTTAGGTATCGCAAAATGTGAGATGCAGTAAATCGAGTAGGGTCCGATTAGGGGCAGTTCCGAAAGTGGGTACTAGAACTGTCATGGTGCGCTTATAGTGCAAAGGGGTGGGAAATGTACTCGGGCAATACGCCAGCTAGTTGCCGTGAAACATATTATTGGAAGTGTATATGATGATGTAGTGTCCGTCCGCGTTTTTTTTCTTCTATTTCCCCTTTTTTTTTTTTGCAAAATTCTTGGCATGAGACATTTCATTTTTTTTTTCTTTTGTTGTGCGGGTACTTCCGGATCAAGAACCCCCTCCCGGCCGACGCTCCTAGCCGTGCGTAGGCAAGCATGCCAAGTACAGATCCGTAGAGTAGGACCAGGACGATGCAGCGCGCAACAAAGAAATGGCGCCCAACTTGTAGGCATTCAAGAGATTTCATCATAAATGGAACTCTTTTATGCAGGCTTTTAGCCTTGCAGTTCAGTGTATGACATTCCGCAGTAAGTCCGGGTATTTAAATTATAGTGTTTAATCCGCGTAGCGACTGTTTGGAATGTCAAATCAAGCTGAGGTGTTTTTTTTAACTTATATAGTCCTACTGGATTTCCAGCGAAGGAGACAGTAGTTGCATATGAGCTTTTTACATAATATTTTCTGTTATAGTATAGTCCGTTTCTAGTATTTATAACACACTGGAAAACGTTGCTACTTATATTTTTCTACTGCATCATCAATTACACTACTGGTATAGTCGATCATAAGTCCGTCTGTTAATTAACATAGGTATACCTACTAACTCGGTTTACGCATCCTATTACACGCAATTCGAACATGTTTTTAAACATATCAAAACACGAACGATACTTTAAACCACTGCACAAACCCCAACCCTTATTTTCTTTTCCTTTTATTAAAAAAATCTTTATTAACTTATCATAGGTTAACCAGTTAAATTTTATATTTTTATTTTTTTTGAGAATTGAGTATTAGAAGTTAGTTAAAAATTTATTTACAAAAAAAAAAAAAAAAAAAAAAAAAAAGATAATTTCTTTCAATTTAATATGGAAGGAAACAGAAGGCCAAATACTCGTTATAGAGGCAGAGGAAATTTTTCATCGAATTCAAACAGACTTTCCGCTAGTTCTGTTAATCGTACCCCGATTTCGGGACAAATTGAGTCCAGACCAGTCGTTAGGCGTACTCCGGTTGCACCTGTCGTTAATCGCAACGCTCCTGGTGTCAGTAATGGAAATGCATTACCGGCTACGGAGAATAATTCCAACCGCGAGCAGTCTGCTATCGAAGAACGAAATGTTCTGTTAGATCCTCCTGATGTAGCTGTACAATCAGATGGAAATAGAAGTACAAGTACTAGTAGTAATAACGGCAATGGTAACAACACTGCAGCTTTGTCTTCTGTTCCAGTATATAGAGGAGATATTGAATCACTCTCACTAGCGTTTCAACGCATTATCGAGGCCAACCAGCAAGTTTTTATAAACGAACTGAGAGGCATTAGGAATACTTTAGTTGGAAGGTTAGATATATTGGACGCGAATATGCCAAATTTGAGACAACAAGAAGAGCGTGATAACATTCCAGGTCCTTCGAACGCTAGGGCGGAATTCGAACAGTTCCTAAACAATGCCTCATTTTCAACACATAATCAGTGTGTGCCACCGCCACAACAACAACATCAAGTAAGCAACTTTTCACAGTCCACTGGTTCATCAACAAATTCACTTTGTAAAATTGATAAGTGGCAAATCTCTTACGATGGCTCGGACAATGTTCACGATTTTCTATTCAAGGTAAAAACCCTTAAGGAACGTGCTCAGTGTAGCTGGGATCATGTTTTAGCGAACTTTCATGTTCTGCTTAAAGGCAAAGCCCAATCTTGGTTTTGGTTTTTCTTGAAGCAAAACCCTGGTGCGACGTACGATAATCTAAAAAATGCCCTAATCAAGGAGTTCAGCAAGCTTGAAAATGACCACGAAAAGATATTGAGAATGTTATCACGCCGTCAAAACCACAGAGAACATTTTGATGACTATTACACAGATCTGCTACAGATGAATGCTCGACTTTGAGAACCTTTAAGTGATGTGAAAATGATAGAGTTAATAAAAAAAAATTCGAAGGAGAACTTGGGTCCTCTCCTATTTCCATATCAGGTCAACAGCCTAGATCATTTACGCGATGTAGCGAGGCAAGCTGAGATTTTTCTAAATCATCAAATGGCTCAGCGATATTCAAGTCGTAGAAGATCTGTGAATGAAATGGAAGGAACAGTTTTCTGTGAAGCTGAGCAATGCAATGAAAGCTCAGAAGTTGGTGCTTACTCAGCTAAAATAGATCACTCTAGATATCCAAATGATACCTCCAAGTTTACTTGTTGGAATTGTGATCAAATGGGTCACTCGTTCTATGAATGTCAAGTGGAGTCAAGAAGGCTTTTCTGTTACCGATGTGGTGAAAAGAATGTGACGACACCTAAGTGTCCCAAAAATCATTCGGGAAACAGGAATGTGAGCGAGATGGCAGCCGGGGACTCTCGTTCAGTCGCCCAACCCCCGAGCCAATAGAACCCTCTCAAATATCTTCAGGTAGTTATAGACTGTCTGAAGATACAAAATCAAATTATCCTGACGTGTCCTCTCAAAATGTACCACCAAACAAAAAAATAACTCTATTGAAACGATCAACTCAAAATGTCGATATAGCTGTGCAAACAGACAATTATGCTCAACTGTCTTTTCACGAGAGAGTTGAACGTTATCAAAATACAAAAAATCGAATTTTTGGTATTTCAAACAATAATAAAGTTTCGAATTCAATACTGAAGTGCAGGAATCGCTACGCAACTCGAAAGACGCGTAGAAGAGTTTTAGAATCGGCCGTCATTGATGACTCTAGTGACATGAGACCATATTTAAATATAACACTTGGAAGTGAGAAAGTCTACGCTTTACTTGACTCAGGTGCGTCTGTCAGCGTACTTGGAAAGGATTGCCTAGAATTTCTGGAAAGAAATTCTTTTTCGATTAAGCCCGTGAAAGCGAGCATAAGCACCGCTGATGGATCGAAGCAAGCTATCCATGGCTTTTGTCAAATTCCCGTGAATTTTAACAACTGCACGAAAAACATTGATTTTTATGTAGTACCCACTTTGCAACAACGCGTATATTTAGGTATTAATTTCTGGAACAGTTTCAATATAGTTCCGAAAATAGTACCTGAGATTTCTGCACTTGAAACAATATCACCGGACGGCAACATTCATGAATTATCTGCTATTCAAAAGTACACATTGGATAAAACAGTTGAACTCTTTCCATCAAGTTTAAAGTTAGGGCTTGGAAAAACGAACATAGAAGAACACCTTATTGACACAGGTGAGGCTGTTCCAATTAAAACGAAGCATTTTCCACTTTCGCCACCACGTCAGGCAGAAGCATATGCTGAGCTTGATCGAATGCTTTCTCTTCAAGTAATAGTCGAAAGTAATAGCCCGTGGAGTTCTCCCATTGTCTTAGTACGAAAACCCGGGAAAGTTAGGCTTTGTATAGACTTTCGCAAGGTTAATAGCGTCACGAAAAAAGACGCTTATCCGTTGCCTCACATTGGTGGATTGCTAAGTAGGCTCAAGGACACACACTTTATCAGCGGAATTGATTTAAAAGATGCGTACTGGCAAATTCCGCTAGAAGTAAAATCCAGAGAAAAAACGGCATTTGCAGTACCGGGAAGGCCACTGTATGAATTCACAGTTATGCCTTTCGGGCTATGCAATGCCCCACAGAGAATGAGTCGCCTCATGGATCGAGTCATTCCGTCGCGATTTCGTGAGAACGTCTTTGTCTACTTGGATGATCTACTGGTGTGTTCGGCGACGTTTGAGGAGCATATGGTACTATTGACCGAAGTTGCGAAGTGTCTACACGAAGCCAAACTGACTATAAACGTAGAGAAAAGTAAATTTTGTCAGCGCGAGATTAAGTATTTGGGGTACATTGTCGGCCAAGGTTGTCTGAAAACCGACCCTGCTAAGCTGGAAGCGATTACCGAATTTCCACTTCCAAAAAGTGTACGGCAGATTCGTAGGTTTATCGGCATGACAGGCTGGTACCGACAATTTATCCCAAATTTCGCGGATCTTGCCGCACCTCTAACAGACTGCCTTCGAAAGTCTAAAGCGTTTAGTCTGACTTCTGAAGCAATAGTTGCTTTCCAGAAATTGAAGGATGCTTTAACGTCAGCACCGGTGTTAGCTCAGCCGGACTTTTCGAAACCATTTGTAGTTCAGTGCGACGCGTCAAGTTCTGGAGTAGGTGGGGTGCTATATCAAGTGGATGATGATGGTCGCGAATGTCCTATTGCATACGTTTCTCAAAAATTAAATAATGCTCAGAAGAACTATACTGTTTCGGAACAAGAGTGCTTAGCAGCTATTGTATCTGTATACAAATTCAGGCCTTATATTGAGGGACTTCCCTTCAAAATAGTTACTGACCACTCAAGTCTTCAGTGGCTGATGACACAAAAGGACCTGAGTGGCCGGTTAGCAAGGTGGTGCTTGAAACTCCAATCCTTCAATTTCACTGTTGAACATCGGAAAGGGAGTCAGAATATCGTACCTGATGCACTCTCCAGAATGGATATGTGTGAGCTAGTGTCATTAGATAGACCTACTGAAATCGATCTAAAATCTCCACATTTTTCATCCAAGTGTTATGAAAAGCTCAAAAACGAAATAGCTTTAAATCAGAGTAATCTTCCAGACATGTGTATTTCGGATGGGTACATTTACAAACGGGTACACTTTAGATTAGGATCACCAGAAGAGGAAGAGAGCTTGTGGAAACTGTGGTTGCCTGAGGAGTTAACTAATCAAGCTATTGAGAATGTACACAACTCCAAAAGGGGTTGCCATGGAGGCGTTGGTAAAACGCTGTATAGAGTGCGTCAAAAATTTTATTGGCCAGGAATGGTAAAGCAGATTAAAGCCTTTGTAAATTCATGCGAGGTTTGCAAAGGTATAAAGCCAGCAAATGCTACCCTTCGACCAAAAATGGGTCAACAATTTATCACTGACAGACCAATGCAAAGACTTTATATTGATCTTCTAGGGCCTTATCCTCGCACTAAACTTGGCAACACAACGATTTTTATTGGTATTGATCATTTCACGAAATTCGTTTTCCTGAAACCGCTACGGAAGGCATGTTCCAAATCGATCAGCAGGTACCTCGAGGAAGATGTTTTTCATCAGTTTGGAACTCCTGAATACATCCATAGTGATAATGGAAGACAATTCATTTCAGTTGAGTTTGCCAAACTGATGAAGACATATAACGTTAGACATATCAAAACAGGTCTTTACTCCCCTCAAGCAAATTGCTCGGAACGCGTGAATAGAGAAATTCTTGCAAAAATCAGGGTCTTTGTGAAGGATAGTCATGCAGATTGGGATAAATATGTCTCTCTGATAGGTGCCATACTAAGAAGTGACTATCATTCAGCTACCAATTGCTCGCCTTATTTTGCGGTTTTCGGACAGCATATGATCCTTGACGGAGATGAGTATGCACTGCTTAAAAAGCTTAACACTCTAAATGATCCAGACATTCGAACCACTCCTTCTTCGGATAGACTGCAGGTGATTCGGGAGCGTGTAAAACAAAACTTGCACACTGCTCACCTAAAGGCTGAAAAAAACTATAATACGCGAGCGAAAACCAGACATTTTGCAGTAGGTCAAGAAGTATTTCGTCGGAATTTTGAACAAAGTTCATTTACTCAGACAAAGACTTCAAAATTTTTACCAAAATTCATCAAATGTCGAGTCAGGAAAAGGATAGGTAAATGTTTATATGAACTAGAGGACCTAAAAGGTAAACTGATGGGGACTTACCATGCCAAAGACATTCGGCAGTAGCACAACGGTTCAGTAAAGTGCCATGTCAGTGCGGAGGAATCTGTAAAAACGTAACATCCCGATTTCCTTTTTGTTTTAACGATTAACCATCTTCAAAACAAAGAAGGTTTGTTACGGATGCGGAAACCACATCGGCATTCATAATGATTTTCTTTTGTCACCCTATGAAATGAATGGAATTCGGAGAAAGCGATTCGAACTTAAACTCAACGTTTGACAGCCGGAACCAGTATTTTCCTCTACGCGTGTGCGTGAACGCGTGCTGCTATTCAATACAAGCCTTCCTCGCGACATCTCTTAGGGAGGTCACTTTCTTTTCTGCCTGACTACCTCACTAGAAACATCTTTGGGAAAATTAGATTATCCACTGAAAGGACGTAAGTAGTCAATTTTTCTCTCAGGAACTATCAGGAAAACAAAAAATAGGGAAACATAATATTCGTTTTTTTTTTTGCAGCAATACTGCATTAACCCCAACGCAGAGCTATAATCCTCCCAGAAACAAAACCAGGCGGTAGTAAATAGTTCCAAACGTGCTGCTCCCTGTGCTACCTAGAGGAGACGAATAGATCGTGTTTTCCAGAAGTTGTGTTTTTTTTTTAAACACAGGTAAATACCTTTTTACCCGTGAACCCGATTAGCAAGTTCAGCTGACCACCGAAGCACCATTTAAATTCGATCCATTCAGCCCTCCCCCCCCCTCTACATTTGCAGAGAGCACCAAGGCAAGAAAAAAAAAGAAACGAATCGGAATAGTAAAAAGTCCCGCACTGCCTTTGGAGACTACCCGTTCACCATCACTCTCACGCATAGACCAATCTGTGTAGCAAAAATCAGTGCATAATTGGGCAGTCATCACTTAACCAAGGAGCGCGACACACACGGAATCAGCGGTCAGAGGTGTTTGGTTGGTGCGAGCAGCGTCGGAAGCGGGGCAGCACGAAACCAACAAGTGTATATTGTCTGGTCCCGCAACGCATGTAGGATACCGGTGCATACGTTATAAATGTGTAACAAGCAGAGTGTTATCTCTCCGGTGGAACCCTAAGGAACCCAAACAAACCAAAAAAAAATCACACATTTTAAAAAAAAAAAAAAAAAAAAAGAGAAACTTTAACTTCCTAGTGTCAGAAAAAAAAATCTACTTAAAATACCTAACTAAAATTCCCTAAACGTGTTACCTAGTTCAAATTTCATAATACCGTAATCTATATAAAAAAAAAAATAGTATCTGTTAAAGTGAGTTTGGTATACAATTAAATATATAACTAATTTAGTGGTTACCAGCGTGAAATCAGAGCGAATTGAATATCGCAACACCGTGGGACATTGTGCACAATTTCCGACCGGATCAACGGGTGAGTTTTTTGTTCATTTCTCTAAGTGGGGTGATGATCTGCCCATGCATGTATTTGTATATATTTAATTATGCCAAACAAGAGCTAGTTTCTCGCTTGAATTAAACTTTTAATTTACTTATAATATGACAATTGCTTTATTGATCTGTCTTACGTTAATTGCTTAAATAAACAAACATTATTTAGGAAATCCTATAATAAAGTAATAATTATGAAGGTAACAATTAGGGAAGCTTTTCTGTAATAAATTAAAACTATATAAGCCAAAATGCAGTGATTTCTTTATATGGGGGTTGTGTGTGGGGGAAGTTTTAGGTATCGCAAAATGTGAGATGCAGTAAATCGAGTAGGGTCCGATTAGGGGCAGTTCCGAAAGTGGGTACTAGAACTGTCATGGTGCGCTTATAGTGCAAAGGGGTGGGAAATGTACTCGGGCAATACGCCAGCTAGTTGCCGTGAAACATATTATTGGAAGTGTATATGATGATGTAGTGTCCGTCCGCGTTTTTTTTCTTCTATTTCCCCTTTTTTTTTTTTGCAAAATTCTTGGCATGAGACATTTCATTTTTTTTTTCTTTTGTTGTGCGGGTACTTCCGGATCAAGAACCCCCTCCCGGCCGACGCTCCTAGCCGTGCGTAGGCAAGCATGCCAAGTACAGATCCGTAGAGTAGGACCAGGACGATGCAGCGCGCAACATACTGCTAGATATGACTTTGTGGGACTCTTACCTCTGACTTTGTAATGAGTTTTTATTGGTCCACAAAAGTCCACTCCAGAGTTATAAAACGGCCGTGTTGGGATGACCCTTTCCGGTGGCATATTTCCCATGAGCTGATTGATTGATTTGGGCTCTGATCTAAAGCATTTGATACATTTGTTGACTATTTGTCGGGCTGCATGTCCAACACCCAAAATCCAATATTTTTGCCTGGAAAGCGCTATTAGTGCTCTGTGAGATACATGCATGTTCTTGTGATGTAGCTGAGTTAAAAGCATTTTAGTTATGATATTATTTTTTGGCATTAAAATTTGATGCTTTGCATCTGGCAAAATTCTTGCATTTTCTAACCTTCCACCAACCCGGATGAATTTTGTGCTTTCATCAAAATATGGATTGAGTGATAATATAGTCGAGTTTATGTGTATGGACTTTCTTTCTTCCAAAGCCCGATAGTCCTTCGAAAATGATGTTCTTTGAGTGCACACAAGTATCCAGCGGGTTCCTTCCTCTAGTTCTCTAACGCTTAGCTGACCAGTAATTCTCAACGCCTTTGGTTTTCTGGAATTGTAAAAGAATCTAAAGCAAAAGGCAAATATTTTTTTCAATGTAAAAAATTAATTCCTGTAGTTGATTTTTTCGAATAAACCTAGGTCGTTTTGAATTGCTAACGATAACACAGATTTTTTTAAGCAATTCTGGTACCAGATCGGGTATTGTGTATTCCTTGTCCCAAATATTTTCACCATCTTGTAGAAATTCAGGACCGTTGAACCATATCCTTGATGTGAGGAGCGCTTCAAGGTTTGATCCTATGGACACTAAGTCGGCTGGGTTTAGCTCGCCTTTGACGTATTGTCATTGATGGAATTCTGAAGCTGATTGAATTTTCGCAACTCTGTTTGCAACATAAGTTTCCCATGTGTAAGAGGGTGATTTAATCCATACTAATACTGTTGTTGAGTCAGTGTAAAAACATACCTTGTCAATTTTCTTTGGTAGTATTTGGATGAGTCTTTCCACAAGTTCTACCATAAGAACTGCTGCTTGTAATTCCAAACGAGCAATGCTGACAGCTTTCAGTGGCCCAACTCTTGATTTGGAGCAAAGAAGCTGGCAAAAATGTTGGTTGCTTTCATCAGTTGATCTCAAGTACACACAAGAACCAAATGCATTTAAACTGCTGTCAGAAAACGCATGAAGTTCAATTAGCCTGGCAGATGGAAGGAGAACGTATCGCGGGATGCTTACTTCCTTTATGCATGAGAATTGATCAAGGTAGCTTATCCATTTCTGAGCTTGTTCAATCGGAAGATTTTCATCCCAACTCAATTTTGTTTTCCACAATTCTTGTAAGAACAGCTTGCCTAGAACTATTACGGGCCCGATTAGGCCTAACGGGTCAAAAAGTCTTGCAAGATCTGCCAAAACCGTTCGCTTCGTAATTTGAGTATTACGTTTATTTATCTTTTCGCCACTGAAGCTGAATTTAAAGACATCTTGGGAAGGATCCCATATTAATCCTAGTGTTCTTATAACCTCAGATTGATGAAAGAAAACTAGCTTTTCTTTGTCTTCTTCAGGAACTCCTTCTAAAATCATTGAATTATTTGAACAAAATATTTTTAGTTCAAAGTTATCTGCTTTGAGTAGGCACACTATCTCGTTGAGCAGAGAGCGAGCATCTTCAATAGTTTCTGCACCTGCCAAGCAGTCGTCCACATACACGTTATTTTTAATGGCTTGCGAGGCTCTGTGAAATTTATCGGTTTTATCTTCTGCTAGCTTTACAAGGCATCTAGGTGCTAGGAAAGATGCAGACGCCGTCCCATAGGTGATGGTATTTAACTGATACAGCTGCAGGGGTTTCTCAGGTTTTGACCTCCAAAAGATAAGTTGAAAAGCACGGTCTTCCTCACTTAATAAAACCTGACGATACATCTTAGTTATGTCCCCTGTAAAAACGTACTTAGGTGTCCTAAATTTAAGAACAATTGAAAATAAATCGGGCTGCACTGTTGGACCCACCATTAGTAAATCATTAAGTGAGTGGCCGGACGTCGTTTTCGCTGACGCATCAAAAACTACCCGTAGCTTCGTTGATGAGCTTTCGGGTTTAATAACGCAGTGATGGGGTATTACATAGTGTCCCTTAGGAATATAATTTTTGGAAATGGGTGTCATGTGACCCAATGCTGCATACTCTTCCATGAACTTAGTGTACGATTCCTTTAGTTTATCATCCTTGTTCAATTTATTTTCTAATGAAATAAACCTCCTTCTTGCCATTTGCAATGAGTCCCCTAACAGCATCTTTGGATCCTCCCTAAATGGTAATTTCACAACGAATTTACCATCACGATTTAGGATTGTGTTCTTTCTAAAATGCTCCTCACACTGATGTTCATCCTGGCTGATAGTATTCACAGGAGCTTCATGACCTTCGATTTCCCAAAATGAGCGCACCATCTTATCCAACGAGGATAATGTAGGCTTTGTTGCTATGTGGCAATGTGCGTTCGCGTTTGAGGTTGGAACACTTCCAGCTACAATCCATCCCAACATTGTATTACGCAGAATTGGCAGATCATTTGACACGCGGTATTCTCCTGGCAGAAGCAGGTCAAAGAAAAGCTCAGCTCCCAGGAGCATGTCGATTTGGTTGGATTTAAAAAACAAAGGATCTGCTAGTCTCATTTGAGTAGGAATCTCCCACAAAGAAAAGTCAGGTTGGTGGCTGCACTGGTAATCACTTATGCGAGGCATTAAATTTGCCTCAATCGTTGCTTTGAAAGCGGATGTATTGGACTCGAAAGATATCGAGTCCACAAACTCCGTCTTAGACTCCTGCACACCTATTCTGCTAATTTTAGTCTCCATTGGACGCTTCCTTATTCCCAATTGTTGTACAAATGATGTTGTCACAAAGTGCAGCTGCGATCCAGAGTCAAGAAGGGCCCTGCACGGGATTCGAGTTCCATATGAAGAAATCACATTGACCACAGCCGTAGCTAGAAACACTTGACGTTTCTTGATGTTAATTTCTGCTGACGCGTTGTTCGCTGATGGATTTGGTTGCTGTTCAATATTTCGTATGTTACCTTTCTCACCCGGCGATGTGTCGATGAGTTGCAGATGTCTTGCTGCTGTTGTGACGGAGCCTGCTGCCGTCTCAGCTGGTGAAGCAACGTGTTATGGTTCATGTTGCATTTTTGGCTTCTTCGGGACTGGCATGATTGGGAAAAGTGGCCCCTCTTCAAACAGTTCCTGCGTAACATTAGTCTTTGAACAGCCCTTCCACGGTCCACATCTGAAAGAGATAAAAATTTAGTGCAATTTTAGATAGCATGCTTACTTGAATTGCAATAATTGCAAATGACTGGTAGGTCCTGTTCAGACTTTGAGGCAACGATTACCGCTGGAGTCTTTGCGTCTTCGTTGCTGCAGATGGCTTCTAGACTCTGGAATTTCCTCCTGTCGTCTCGACTGCTGATTGCTTCTAGAACCTGGAACCTGGACTCAACAAACTTCAAAAATTCTGCAATGGTAGGGCTGCTCCTCGGGTCTTTCATCGAAAACTCAAACTGTTCCCTACTCTCTCTGTCCAGTTTTTGTAGGAGAAGATGGACAATAATTGGATCCAAATTTGCAATATCGATGTTGAGATTCCCGATCACCTGCAGGCATTCCTTTGTACTGTCGTGGAGCCTTCGAAGGCTGGAACTTGTTGCACTTGTAACTGCCTGGTTTAATAGTTTATGTAATTGAGCAGATAGGAGCAATCTTTTGTTGTTGAAACGTTCAACAAGCACGTTCCATGCTACTTCGTAGTTACTGTCCGTTGGCTTGAAGTTTTGAATCAATTCCTGTGCCTTTCCAGTTACATTTGCTCTTAAGAAATATAGTTTCTGTGCAGGCGGTATTGGTTGGTCGTGAATCATTTGTTTGAATAAGTCATAGAATTGCAAACAGTTTAAATATTTTCCATCAAATTTAGGAAGCTCAATTTTCGGAAGTTTCATCATTATGTTTAAACGAAACAGGCACATAATTTCCTCCCAATTCTGTTCAATACTTTTTATCTTAATTGTGCAGAATCTTTCGCATTTTCGTCTTGATGATTCTTCGACAGTTTTGATGAGTGACCTTCTTAAAATGTTAATTAAGAGGCCAAGTCGTTGCTTATTGCTCATTTGTGCTCTTGGCACAACAGATTGTTGATGTCTGATTGTGGGCGTAGGCTCTGCACAGATCCCCATCTTGGGTTTGGGAACAGCGCCTAACTCACGTGATTTTCCTGTTGGGTTTGTAGGTACTTTTACTTGATCCATTGCAGCACCAACTTCAACAGGCGTATTATGCTCCTGGTGAGCTTCGTCCGATTCTGAGAATTCCTCGATGCGTCGAACTACATCGATGCGCATAAATTCAGCTGCCTTTCGAACTGATTCATAGTAGTCCCTTTTAAAATAAGGGTGTTGAATTTGATCTGGAAACCTGTCGCGGATTTCCGTATCCGTCCTGTCGAAATCTTCCCATTGGTACTCTAGTTTTTCCCTTATCTTGTTGAGATAATCTAATGTCTTCCTTGAGGGACTGTCCTTTTTGTAGTTCCTGACAATCGTGCATATTGATTCCCCCAATTGCTCCTGCTGGTTGGCGAAGAAATCAATAGTTTCATCATTCGCGCTCATTTTACTTTCAGCCATTAATATTCACTTCTTTTTTTTTTTACATATTTCACTTTTTATTCACTTCAAACTTGCAGGCCACTAAAATTTATTTAGCGAGTGTCCTGTCACGGTCGCCAATGTTGATAATTAAAAAAAATTAAGGAACCGATCTGAACGCGTTGAAAGTACTCGCACAACTGTGCTTTATTGCAAGAACATTGAAATTATTTTAGAGGTGAAAGATGACTCCAGGCGTGAGAACATAGGTTTGATGGCGATTTTTTACTGAACCCGAGAAGCGAGAACTGCCAATGTCTCGTCTGGTCACACGCTTGGACTCTTACAGAAAAATGCATAAAAAAAAGTATTAATTGATATAGATCCGTGCGACCTGACAATTATATTGGTCACACGGTTGAAATATAAACTAGTATGAAATGAAACTTAAACAGTATCTTTAAACTGTTCCCCTGAAAAATTTAATTTTTCGAGTTATGCCAGTTTTCTTAAAGAGCGACGATATTATCTTAGGTGGATTTGGGTTAATGCTTATGTATATGAATGTTGGTATATACGTATAATATATATTGCAAAAAGGTTTTAGAAAAGAGGAATAAAATTCCTACCTTGATTTGCTTTTGCAACTGCAACTTCAGTCTACAATTGCAGAAGAGTTGTGTTACACAGTTTCTTGCTGTGGATAATTACAGTTGCTCCGATTGCAGACCGTTGTGTCGCTTGTAGACCGTGTGCCGCTTGTAGATGACTGTGTCACAGTACCTCCTTTGGTTTTAGGATACGTTCACTCGTTATGTTTGAGTATTGAGCAATTGAACATAGAAATATGTATGTTTTGTTAAATAGAGCACTCAAAGGCGTACAAAAGGAAAGGAATTCCTACCTTGCTTATGCAACTGCAACTTTAGTATATGAACTATCAGTTACAGTTGCTTAAGGCTTGCTGTTGCACAGCTGCTTGCTGGAATTGATGATGTACGGGATATCGTCAACTCGTTGGATACTGGGTCCGTCGTTGATCGGGCTGTTTTTCACTTTATAAATCGGTTCTTATTCAAAAGGCTCCAAGGACCATGTTCTAAGCTGAGTTGAACATAGAAAAAATCTTTCATGCAAGAAGGATGTCTTGCACGAACTAGGTAAATTGATCGAGATAAAAAAATAAAACCAACTTGCTCGTATTACGTTATAACTTTAATGGGTGATACCGCTCTAATCGAATGCTAACTGACAAGTGTCCGTACGATTTGCATTTTAGTTCCCATGAAGCCTTGTTTTTAGTCGCTACTGTTCTTTACATACAATTTTTGTTCTACCTCATATGGTTATTGAACTTGAATTTCTTATATACCTATATATGTAGGGAAATGTCCTGCCGACAAGTAAAGTTTCACTCCTCCGTTAGCTAAAGATTGGAAAAAATACATACAGACAGCAGGGCATTCTTATGTACTTCTTTTTTTTTGCCAGTTACTCTAAATCGAAAGGCCGCCAAGTTAAGTTATTCGCTAAGTCATACTCGCAAAGTCACTTTAAAATTCCTCCAACTTTTTTGTAAACCTTTTTTTCTATTAAAACTGTTACCATTTATGAACTATATGAACTATACCTGGATTAAATAAAATTACGAATGAATCGAAGTACTATAATCTTTTTTCTATGAACTACATGGTGTCAGAAGTGGGATGCGTCACGTGTCGGTCGGTTTGTCGCAATGAACATATGGAACAAAAGAAACTAATGAAAAGTGAATGCAACAACAACACATTATGAAGCTGCAATCGAAAGTGAAGTCCCCCATATAACGAGCAAGTGTATGAAGAGTGTGAAAAGTGAAGGAATGTGTTAAGTCAATGTGGCAATAGAAGTAATCGGTAGATTCCGAATCAAAAAAAAAAAGGGAAGTAACGTGAACCTGAAAGTTGGATGTCGTAAGGTGAAGGGAAAATCAAAGTTGGTAACTGTTAACTACAACGTGCCATCTTATGTGAAGAGTCAAGAAAACCGCAAGTAAAAGTCAAGTGAACAAAGGAATTTGGTGAGCTCGTTTCATTTTATTTGCATGCTAAGTATATAATAATTCCGTACATGCATGACTGGTACAAGTATAGTATAGCCACACAATCTACTTTTATTCCGTTGAGCGAAAAAGTCGCTAACGTTTCCGCTGTGATAACTTCCCGTTAGATCGATGCATGGGAACCCACTAGCGCTTATCGCTTTTAAGATTTTAAAATTAAATTAGTTTTCCGGGGGGTATTGAATCTTGGACCACGAAGCAACTACAAGAAGTTTTAAAACAGCGCGGTTTGTCTCACCGATACAATCTAAAATCGGACCTAGTAACGCGACTCCGCATTTCATTAGAAACCGAAAGGGAACATTTGGAAGGATCAATTACAAGCCAGGAAGTCCAGTCTGATACGTCATCACTCTACGATTCTGATACATCATCTGTGGTATCATCCGCTTCGGCGACATCAAACATGTCTGTAAAGGAGGAAGCTATTCAAAATAACTACCAATTTAAGGACGTCGAGGAGTCATTGGAAAATTTCGATGGCGAATAGAAAGACGTCGATTTATGGCTTTCAGATTTTGAAAGTGTTTCGCTAGTTTGTTGCTGGAATGAGGTCCAAAAGTTTCTGTATGTCGGGAGCAGGTAGATTAGCAGTTGAGTCAGAGTCGGGCACATGAGAAAATATAAGGAAGATCAGGAGAAGGAAAGAAAGAAATATGATAGATCACAACAAAGTTCAAGCAGCGTTAAAAAGCAGGATAATGTTCCCCCTAGGAGACGGTGTACAAATTGTGGAGCTACGTCTCATACTCATGGCAACTGTCCCGATAAGTCGAAGGGGATGAGGTGTTTCCACTGTAATGAGTTTAGTCACATCGCTCCAAAATGTCCCAAAAAAGCAACCGTCAGCGTCATAAGAGCAGAAGTGCCTGATTTTACAATCCAAGTAGTCGTTGGTGGAGAAAATTGTCGCGGGCTTATAGACACTGGTAGCGACATTTGTATCATAAGGGAAAATCTGAAAGATAAACTAGGTCTATTCAGTTTCGAGGAGCCAGGTATCCCGGTGGTAGGATTTGCCCAAAATAGCAAGACAACTTTAGGTGCGGTAGCCATAGACGCAGTCATCGATTTTGAGTCATATCATTTTTTGTGCCACGTAGTCCCGAATGATTGGTTAAGTACAGATATACTCATCGGCAAGAATTTCTTTGCAAATGCTTCACTGGTAATCGAGAACGGAAAACCTACCATTTCCAAAACTAGCAAAGATGGAACATTTTTAGCCCAGGTCAATGTAATAAATTGCGACTCGTATCCAGATAGTTTGGACAACATTTCCAATCGCGAGTTTAAGGAACAGATCTGGTCTATGGTGCAAACTTATCAACCTAGGAAGGAAGCAGATTGTTTAGAGGTGGAAATGAAAATTTGCCTGGAGGACGAAACTCCAATACATCAAAGGGCTAGGAGGTTAGCGCCGTTGGAGAGGCAGCTGGTACAGAGACAAATTTCGGAATGGTTGGAAGAGGGAATCATTAGGGAGAGCACGTCATCTTATGCTAGCCCTATAGTTTTAGCCAAGAAGAAGGATGGAAGCAGCAGACTGTGTGTAGATTACAGGAAGTTGAACTCCAGAATAATTAAAGATAGGTTCCCATTACCTTATGTTATAATTTCAAGTTTTGTTTATTATATGCAAAATTCAATTTATAACTTAAATTACTTAGACTACTAAACTGCAACAATGGTACAACCGGCTGAGTTGGCGGTCAGAGTCAGAGTCAGAGTGACAATTCCAAGGCGGCACAAACGTCATCATGACACTTCATGCCTGAAGAGATACAGGGTGTATCATTTCCCCTCCCTTATTGGACACCAAACCTCACTCTGGGCTTCTTAGTTCGTGTTGACCTCCGCAACCCTGCAACTGCTATTGACGTTGTAGGCGAGTTGACCGGGCTCCGGTGATCGCCGTTGGTTGACGCAGAATAAGTCTCGTCAGGCTTTGGAGCCTCGGTTGCAACATAAGACTGTTCTTGATCTCGATGTGGACCAATTAATTCCTCAGGTGATCTTCCGCATTGATCGCCCCTTGTAGATAAGGAGACAGCTTCTGACCCCGTGCCTTGAAAAAGAAAATGATTATTTACATCAATATCGCTACTACCTCCCAATGCTAAGTTTTCAGCGGTTGTTGGCCTTAACAGTAATTTACGACAACGCAACTGATTTTGGTGTCTTCTCAAAGGCCCCCGTATGGTCTTAACCAGGTACATTCGACGTCCTAGTGTTTTCAAAACTTCAGCCTCTATCCATCGACTCCCTTTCAGGTACTGTCTGGCAAAGACTGCCTCACCAGGTTTAAACTTCGTTGCTGATTTCATCTCACGACTAGCGTCCGGTAACAAGGCTGATAAAAGCGTTCTATGCTGCCTGCCATGGAGGTATTCAGCGGGAGACTTCCCTGTCTCATCAGGTAAGGCCCGGTACGTGGACAGAAATGTTTGAAGGGCCACATCGGTATTCCCACCATCCTCTAAAATCTTCTGAATCGACGTCTTGAACGTCCTGACCATTCGCTCTGCGGCACCATTCGATTCCGGATTGAAAGGGGCCGATGTCAAATGACGAATTGACTGCGCTGCGCAGAAGTCTTCAAACTCTTTGGACACGAACTGCGTCCCATTGTCACTCACGAGGGTCTGAGGTATGCCTTCCATTGCAAATATCGATCTGAGTGCAGCAATGGTCGCTGATGATGTGGAAGAACTCATTTTAATTACCCACGGAAATTTAGAATAGGAATCCACGACAATCAGCCACATCTTCCCCAGGAAAGGACCAGCGTAATCCAGATGAACTCTTTCCCAGGGCGAGTTGGGGATCGGCCAACTGCTGTACTCCCTTGCTGAGTGGCTCGCATGAAGCTGACAAGCTTGACAATTGGCAACGATTTTCTCAATATCCTGGTCAATTCCAGGCCACCAGCAATATCTGCGCGACATCTGCTTCATACGGCTAACACCCCAGTGACCTTGGTGTAACATGGAAAGAACCTTTTGCTTGAGACTGGGTGGAACCACTACTCTAGTATGCTCTGACTGTAAAAGAATAACGTTAGCACAAACACAAAGACATAATTTTCTTCTAAAATAAGGCAATATAGATCGAAACTCTTCACTGTTTCGATGGATTTTGATGGGCCAACCGTACTGGATATACTTAAGAACGTTACGCATCGTTTCGTCTTTAATCGATGCTTCGGCGATAGTCTTATTCGTAATTGGAAACTCATCTAACAACGCGGTGTACACAGTTTCAACACAAAGACCATCTCTTTCTTCTTCGTCAAATTTTCTATCAGGCCCCATCGGCAATCTCGATAAGCAGTCAGCGTTGCTATGTTGTCCGGTGGGTCGGTAGCGTATTTTATAGTTGTAGCCCATAAGAATGATTGCATATCTCTGTAGTCTGTGGATGGTCATTTCAGGCAGCTTTTTGTTTGGGTGGAAAATAGTGATCAGAGGCTTATGGTCAGTTATGAGTTCAAACTCACGTCCATACAAATACTGGTGAAACTTACGCACACCGAATATGATGGATAGCGCCTCTTTTTCAATTTGGCTATACTTCTTTTGGCTTTCACTTAGTGTCTTTGACGCGAACGCAATTGGGCGTTCAGAGCCGTCTGGAAATATATGCGACATAACTGCCCCGATGCCATGTGAAGAATCGTCAGTGGCTAGTGTTACTGGGTATTGTTCCGTAAAATGAACCAAACGAGACACGTTCGCAATGTTATTCTTCAGCCTCTCAAAAGCAGTCTCTTGTGCTGGTCCCCAGATAAAATTTTGATCTTTTGCTCGTAAGAAATTCAATGGTGCAGCGAGCTGAGCAAAATTTTTGATATACTGGTTATAGTAGTTTATTTTGCCAATAAACGCCTCTAGACCCTTAATATCTGTAGGAGCTGGTAGGTTCATTATAGCCTTGACCCTCCCATCTGAAGGTCTCTTGCCTTTGGCGTCAATGACATGGCCAAGATACTCTATTTGCTCTTGTGCGAATTTACACTTCTCTAGCTTACATGTGAGGCCATGTTGTTCCAATCGCTCTAGAAATATTTTCAGATTCTGTAAATGTTCCTCATTGCTTCTCCCTGATATAATTATATCATCTACATATGCCCCGCAGCACTCTAATCCAGCCAGTAATTGATCGATATACTGCTGAAATATGGCAGTTGAACATGTCGCGCCAAAAGGTAGTCTCAGTGCTTGATAAAGACCGAACTCTGTGTTGATGACAAATATTTGCTTCGATTCATCATCCAATGGGATTTGAAGATATGCATCCGACAAGTCAATTTTAGTAAAATATTGACACCCCTGCAGTTGGTGACACAACTCTTCGAATCTAGGGAATGGATGCCCGTGAACTTCCAACTGCGGATTAACCGACGCTTTGAAGTCGCCGCAAATGCGAACCGATCCATCGGGCTTAGGCACCACCACAATAGGGGCAGCCCACTGACATGTTTGAATCGGTTTCAGAATGCCTAGTTTTTCTAAACGATCAAGCTCCGCTTTCACTGCTCCCTTGAGAGCAAATGGCAATGGGCGATATTTGAAGTATTTTGGCTGCGAATTACTTTTCATTTTGATATGAGCTTTGAAAAACTTGCTGCACCCCAAGGAGTTATTGAAGACCCTCCTATGCTTCTCACAAAGCAACTTTGCCTCAGCTTGCAAAACACTTGGAGAGTCTGTAGAAACAATGTTGACTTGATCGCGATTTGAGCCTATGCGAAATTTCAGCGCGTCAAACCAATCAAGGCCCAATATATTTCCTCCACGAATGCTATTAGCGACTAACAGTGGTAAATGCGAGACCTCATCCTTCATAATAACCTGCACCTCAATGACACCACGAATGGGAACACTTGCTCCCCCATACGCTTTGAGAACTTTAGTCGTCTTACTACAAATTGGCCTTCCTAGCTGCTCGTAACCATTCATACCAATTATAGAACACGTTGCTCCAGTATCTACTTGAAACTGCATTGGTATATTGTTTACCATGAGCGAAACCATCATCCTATTCCCTTCTCGCAGCTGCAGCTCATTGTCAGTTTGTTTTTGGTCATTGCATAATGCCTCTACCGTTTCCACTTTCGCCACATCTGCCTCACTTCTCCCCGCATGCTCCTTGTCCATAACGCAGTAGACTGAGTGCACCCATTGTTTTTTGTTGTTGTCTACGGCTCGATGCCTGTGCTTAGAACGACCACGGTTCTTGGAGTTATTATGCGGTTTCGACCGGAATTTTCCTGCCTGCCTGCCTCTCTGACCACTACTCATACACACATTGCTTATATGCCCTTTTCGTTGGCATACATCGCATATTGATTCTAAATGCCTACACTGGCTACGCTCATGATTAACCCCACAATTAATGCATGATTTTCGATTGAGATAATTATCTGAATTTGACTTACTTTGGTAACCGCCACGTGAGTCCCTCGTTGCCATCTGATTAACTTCCAGTGTCGTTGCTGACGTCTCAGCTGAGTTCTTCATTATATTTGAGGCTATCTGCGTTTCTTCGAATGCAGCAGCAATCACCTCTACTTCTTCCAGAGAGGGATTTTTCTTTTGTGTTGCTGCGGCTCGCACTTGATCGTGCGGCGTGTAAAAGGTGACCATATCCCTTATCATAAATTCTGCATATGACCTTTTACAATCCTCGTTCGTGCATACGAAATTACAGTGCCTTGCCAGTCCTCTTAGGTCCGCAATCCAATCTCCGTACGATTGGCCCGTCGCCATTTTGTGTCGTAGGAAATTGCATCGTGATGCCAACACGTGCATTTTTTGTTGAAAATGTTTAGTTAGCTTACTAATTATGTCTTTAAATGAATGAGAACTTACGTTTTCTGCTTCTATTAGTTTTGCGAGCAGCTCATTTAGATAGGTGAGGAAAGAAAATGCGCTTTCTTCAAATTATCGTCTTCCACGCCGTGTGCAGAAAAGTGCTGCTGAAGTTGAAAGATGTACGTTTCCCATTTGTCTTTCTGCTCATCAAACATCCGAAAGTGTGGAACTGCGCTGGATGGAAGTTGATTGGATTTCCCTTCCTTGACGGCGTTTTCCATTGCCTTCCGGTTTTCCTTCAGCATCTGCTCCATCCATTCTTGTTGTTGTTTCAGGATCCTTTTAAGCGTGTCTTCGTCCATAGTCCTCGTCGCCAAATGTTATAATTTCAAGTTTTGTTTATTATATGCAAAATTCAATTTATAACTTAAATTACTTAGACTACTAAACTGCAACAATGGTACAACCGGCTGAGTTGGCGGTCAGAGTCAGAGTCAGAGTGACAATTCCAAGGCGGCACAAACGTCATCATGACACTTCATGCCTGAAGAGATACAGGGTGTATCACCTTATATTGATGAAGTTCTTGAAAACCTACACAAGGCTAAGATATTTACGACGCTCGATCTGAGGAATGGATTTTTTCATGTGGGTATAGAAGAGTCGAGTAGAAAATACACTGCCTTCATTATACCGGACGGAAAATATGAGTTCAATAGAGTTGCATTTGGATTATGTAACTCGCCGTCAGTGTTTCAGCGTTTCATAAATTAAATTTTTCGGAATTTGATTCACGAGGGCATTCTTCTCGTCTATATGGACGACCTCATTATTCCCTCTGAAAACGAAATTGAAAACATAGAGTCATTAAGAAAAGTTTTAAGCGTGTGTAGCCGACATGATCTTTCGGTAAAATGGAGTAAGTGCCAGTTCCTAACAAAAGCCGTACATTTCCTAGGGCATGTAGTACAAAATGGCACTATCCGACTTCCGATGAAAAAGTTCTGGCGGTGAGGAAATTTCCTGCACCAAAGAATGTCAGAGATGTAATGAGCTTTTTGGGTCTCACCGGATTTTTCCGAAAATTCATATCGGGATACGCCTTGTTAGCGAAACCCCTTTCCGACTTGACAAGAAAGGAGGAGAAATTCACTTGGGAACAAAGGCAGGAACACTCTTTCCAAACTCTGAAAAAAAAATTATGCGAAGAGCCGGTGCTGAGGCTTTTTGATCCATCACGCCCTACGCAGTTGCATACAGATGCCAGCAAAGCAGGATATGGAGCGGTTTTACTGCAGAAAGGAGATGACGATTGCTTTCATCCAGTATTCTTTCTTAGTTTCAAAACTTTACCCGCGGAGAAGAATTACTCGAGCTACGAATTGGAAGGGGGACTACCGTATAGTGGTGCCGAAAGTAATTCAACGACAAGTTGTTCAAA
This sequence comes from Cheilosia impressa, assembly GCA_948293265.1. Lineage (NCBI taxonomy): Eukaryota > Metazoa > Arthropoda > Insecta > Diptera > Syrphidae > Cheilosia > Cheilosia impressa. The sequence goes on from OX411880.1 coordinate 61,322,566, forward strand.
AGGTGCATGAACAAGGTCATTTTAATAATCGTAAGGTTAAGGCGTTACTTCAACGAGACTACTATATACCAAAATTGTCAAAGGTAGTGGAAGCGGTTTCCAAAAGTTGTATAAGCTGCATTCTTACTTCGAGGAAGTCTGGGAAAAAGGAGGGATTGCTGAGCCCAATTGATAAGATGGATATTCCTCTCCATACATTTCACCTAGACCACATAGGACCGTTACCTTCGACTGCCAAGGGCTATAAATTTTTGCTAACGGTCGTTGACGCCTTCAGCAAATTCACCTGGATATATCCCGTCAAGAGTACCGGAACAGAGGATTTTCTGAAGAAGCTGGAGTTTCAAGCTGATGTTTTTGGGAATCCGCACCGGATAATTACGGATTAGGGAGCTGCTTTTACCTCAAATCTATTCAAGGAGTACTGCGAAGCTCGTAACATCTACCATCATCTAGTAACAACAGGGGTACCCAGAGGGAATGGACAGGTCGAACGTCTGAACAAAATCGTGATTGAAGTCATTTCGAAGTTCTCTGTAGACGACCCTTTAAAATGGTATCAGCATGTAAGCCGTACTCAACGAATCCTGAATTCTACAGTCTCGCGGTCTACAAAGAGAGCACCATTTTTGCTGCTCACTGGCGTGCCAATGTTTATTACGGAAGATTTAAAATTGGCCGAGTTACTTGAGGAGATTCGTCTTGACTTTGAACAGAACCGCCAAGAAATCAGACATCAAGCGAAGCTGGAGATTCTGAAAGTGCAAGAGTAAAACAAGAAGGGGTACAATCGTGGCAGAAAAGAACCTATCAAATATAAAATTGGCGATCTCGTAGCCATCCAACGTACCCAGTTTGGGACAGGGCTTCAGCTATGCCCTAAGTTTCTAGGACCATATGAGATCTCCAAAATAAAGCGTAATGACAGGTATGAAGTCCGTAAAGTGGGGGAGCATGAAGGCCCACATAATACATCGACATCAGCCGATTATATCAAGCCGTGGGAGATCTACAATGCTGATAGTGACGACGCGGACGAAGATGACTATGCTGAAGACTGCCGTTCGACCGAGCCGGTCGAAGACCAGAATGGCCGAGTGTAGGGAAATGTCCAGCCGACAAGTAAAGTTTCACTCCTCCGTTAGCTAAAGATTGGAAAAACTACATACTAGACAGCAGGGCATTCTTATGTACTTCTTTTTTTTGCCAGTTAGTCTAAATCGAAAAGCCGCCAAGTTAAGTTATTCGCTAAGTCATACTCGCAAAGTCGCTTTAAAATTCCTCCAACCTTTTTTGTAAACCTTTTTTTCTATTTAAACTGTTACCATTTATGAACTATATGAACTATACCTGGATTAAATAAAATTACGAATAAATCGAAGTACTATAATCTTTTTTTTATGAACTACATTATATACCTACATTAATATAATCATTTGCTTCATAGGAATGGGAACTGCTGAATAGTTACATGGATTACATTTATTTTAGTATTAGTGTTCTACTTTTACAATAATGCCCCATGTTTTATGTGGGGGTAAGAATAAGGTGCTTATAGAGTGCTTGATCATCTTCCTCTTTCTGTCCATTATTGTTGCTTTATTACCAACACGTTGCACATTTGACATTTCGTTTGTTTTCTTGTCTCGGTCGGTCGTGATTTCTTCACAAACATTTTGAATTAATAAAATACGCGAAAGGTTCAAGCGATCATTTATTTATTTTATTGCGCATATTATATACCAGTCATCTGTGATAATGTATTTCTCATTTCCATAACTCAGAGACTAGCCCAATATGCGCAATGACTGCAACAATGTCAATGGTGCAAATTGGTTGGCAATTACATTTGCCTTATTACAATTTAGCTAGTGTTATTTCGTGTTGATTTGTGTTGGTTTAATTTGTTGGGAACCAACAATATCCGCATTCTGTTGGGTTTTATCCAATGAATTTTTATATCTTTCTCTCTTTATGCTTTATGACTTGCTCTGATTTGAATATATTATCCATAATTATTTTCTTAGGTTTGTCAAACGTTGCAAGATATCCCTCTAGAATAGCAATTTTGTTTATCCAGTTCCTTTCATTTATTAAATAAGCAACGGTAAATTTAGTTAATTTGTCGATGATGTTACGTTTAACCTAGGTTTTATTGGATTTCTGTCATATTTTATTTCGTGGCACTTGCTGCAATTATTTTTGATAAGCTGGACATGTTCTTGCAATTTAGGGTAAAAGATTTTATCTTCTAATGACTTATATGTCTCAATAATGCCACTATGTAACGACTTTCTTGTATGATACAAGGATATTTGTTTATGACTTTAGATGTTTTTTATTATCTGCGTGATCTGATCCGGATAAAACAATACGGATCATTGAAAAGTTTAATTTTTGAATTGTGGCAACAGTTGCTTTCAAAAACAAAACAGATAATACAGGGGTATTACAGGGGTATTGTGTGACGTCACACAAGGCACATACCATTTCACTTGCAATGTCGGAGCTGTTACCATATTTGAATGAAATTTGCATAATTTTTCTTTTTCATATTTTTTTTTTTTAATAAATTTATTTTATATACAATATGCAACACATGAACAATATTTTGCTGCTAGCACTTGAGTTAATATTGGCATATTAAGGTGTGCCCAGACCAGTCAAACATTTCAGAAATGTTTATAAAATGTTTCTGAAACAAACCGGACACATTTCATAAACATTTATATAAGACTAGCTGTACCCGCCCGGCTTCGCCCGTGTAAAATGTGGTTTCAGAACAGTTGATGGAAAAAAAATAAAGAAATTTACTGTCTTCTAGGGGACATAAAAATGTATTTCTTTTGAAAATCGCTGGAAGGAAAAATCAAAAAATCCTCGAAATACATTGTAGAGGTATAAAGTGAGGAAGCCTTCTTCAATAGTGAGGGACTTGAACCCGATCTAAAAAAAAACTCTCGAAGACTGAGTCTGAGTGGACAATGAAATTGAGCGAAGATAATGTTATAATGTTTAACTCACTTTTTTTTATTAATGTAACACTTCTTTGTATACCACTATGTTAGCGGTTTTGTTTCTATCGGCTAAGATAGTGATATTTCCTGCATTAATTACCCTGGAGCACGCTACATATAACTGCCCGTGTGTGAAGCAATTCTTTCTTAAATCAACTCCCGATTTACTTAAAGTTTGACCCTGTGACTTATTGATTGTCATGGCAGAACAAACATTAATTGGAAATTGAATTCGTTTAAACTGAAATGAATAACTGCTGGGAATTATTTGTAGGTATTTTTGTTATAAACACTGTGTCTCCTTTACCACACCCAGTTAAAATGAACGCATCAATAAAGTTTTTCTCTAACGATAGGCTTGTTTTTTTGAGCTTCGATCTCAGCAAAGCATAGTAAAGTACAATTTGCAGCACGCGATAACAACAACTCTACTGTAAAGTCTCGAAGTGCCTGTTATCACTCTCAATCTGGTTCCATTACAAAGCTTGGGGGGATTCAAATTGCGAAGCAACATAATGGGAACTTCAAATTTATGAGCAGGAAGGCCATGGGCTGTAATGCTATTTAAAAACTCGAGCGGCTAATTTACTGCCCTTGATCGCTCTTTTAACTTTTTTTCAAAGGCAAAATACCCGCGAATTGGTTAATTATCCACGATCTAGTATCACTGGTAGCTATACCTATATGACATTTCTTTTTAATGTTTTTTTCTTTTCCTTTTTTAACAAACAAACAGCATACAGCACACTGCCTCTATCTGTCTCCCTCTCCCTTGCAGGAGTGAAATAAGGTTAAAGGAGATGTAAATATATCGCGCGGTTAGTATGTTTGATTTGAGAGTGAAGTGCATATCCACTCACGCAGGTGAAAATCGTAGAAACGTTTCAAATTTTGCCTAGGTATTTATTTAAAAACCTTTTAAGTTTTCGAGTTAATGGATATCCTAAGTTGTACCCGCAGATGTCCTCTATAAGATGTTGGTTACTATATTTTAATGCTCCCAGTATTTTCGAACGGAAAGTGTTGCAAAGAAAAAAGCGAAACGAAACGATAAAATAAATTACTCTTGTGCAATTTTTTCCGGAATTTATAGATATAGAGAGTTGAAACAAAGTGGAGATTGTAGGCCTAGGTATCCTCTATAGGACTAAGAAAAATGCACCAGAATATATTCAGTAGTTTCTAAGAGTTTTGCATTTAAAGACATGCAGTCAAATTCAATCTTAGTCGAACAGAACTACACCAATTTTATTTATATGATTTCTGAAATTAATTTATTAAATGTGTATGAAATATTTCAATTTCATCCTTTTTTGGATTACAAGAAATGTTGTATTATTATAATTAGCAGCCAGTAAAGTTTTTATTTTTGTAATTTTAGTCTCAAGAATCACGCGACACGCGATTTAATTCAAATAATTGTATTAAATGAATGACTTTTGCATTAGGTATTCCAAACTTTTCTTCACATTTTTATTTTATTTACAAAAAAAATATAATCGAAAAACAGCACTCACTTTCTGCAGGGAAACTTGTAAAACAAAAATGATTTCCCATCACGATTGGAAAACTGTGAAACATTTCATAAGATTTTTTGTGTGTCCAGACGCAAACTAGCAATTTAATTGTTTATCAAGTGGTTGGTCTGGACATAGGTACCTTCAATGAACGCAAAAAAAGCTAACTCGGAATTGAAATGCGAAAAAAGCAATTGATTTTTTGTGGTCCATTTTTTAGTCTGGCAACGTGATTGTGTGCTATCGTTTACATGCACACCAACACTTAAAAATGAAACAAGCCATCTAGTGGGAAATAAATAAATAAAAATAAATAGCTGGCGCAACAGGTCCGTAGGGACCCTGGGCCTAGCTCCTCACAACCATTCGTTTTGTGTGAGTTTTAATTTTTGTAACGAATGGAAGGGATCTACAGCTTTATGCCGAGTCCAAACGGCTAATTGAGAAGCTTTTTCATGACAGCTATACTCTCGGATGTTTGTCAGACGTTCGCGAGAGGTGGCGCAGTGGAAAAAAACCTTGAGTTGGAATTTGGGTTTTCTCGGGATTCGAACCTGGGACCCCTCGCTTAGTAGTCCAACACACTAACCACTAAGCCACTGCGCCACTAGTGGGAAATAGTGGTAGTAATTTTCAGATCATGATATATGTGATCTCGATGAGAAGCAGGACCTAAACTTTATTCTACGATCGTTGGAGAATAGTTTTATAATAAGCTGCTGTACTTTATTATAATCCCGATCATTTACTTCTGAGTATATTCCGATGTGTCCTGGTTTTACATTGCCTTGTAATATATCTTTAATTGACATATCATCAGTTTGAGGATTGATTTGAATAATTCTTCCATGTACTATGTTTATTTGCCTACTTGGACTATGTTTTGTCTAAAACAGTGTGGAAAAATGCACAAAATCGAACTGTTGTACAATATGTGAAAATTCTTCTCGTTGTAACTTTATTTTAAAACGGTTGAAAAGTAAAAAGAATAACGCACAGTAAATTTTAGTCAACGTTATAAATTGCGGGTTTATTACTAATTGAATTACATTTATACTATTGTTTATATGCAATTTTGTGTAGACTTTTATTGACAAATGTCAATTATATGCTTAAGGCTCTTAATACAATTATTATTTATTATACATGACAATTTTACTTTATTGTAATTTCATTTTAATAATATATCCTCAACATTCACCCCCACCGTAAACTCTGTTCGCAACAAGATCTGCTCATCAAATAATGAAAAGTGGCATCACTGGTCTTCGATAACACTCTATCATATTTTCGCCTCATCTCTGGAATTGATCTGCTATCGGCTCTGCAATTGTAATTTGCTCTTCTATGACGCTGTTAAAGAGACAATTAGTGTAACAGAGAAAGACATAATAACAAACAAACAACGTTGACAACATGGTAGATATGTTTATGACTACCTAATTGAAGTGAGTAATTTGCCTTATGCCCCTACTTGCCGTCTCTTTTCTACTACCTGAGTTGATTGGTATTTTTTTTTGTATTGTGTTTATCGTATTTCCATATCGCCGTGATCTATTGCGTTTGTCGCTTTCGGTGGAATATTTTTTGTTAAAAAAGTTTTGTTTTAAGTGTAAATTGTTGGGTGTTTTAGTGATTTTCGGGTGAGTAATTCATAATTTTACAATAATAGTAAAAAATATTAGCGATTTAGTGTAGTTTTAGATAATTTGTGTTTGTTAATTTTGTTGCATGATGCGGTGGATTTATATGTTTATGTGCGTGTGTGTGTGTACTATTGCAAGCTGCAATCAGCAGCAAAGAACAATTTGATGAATGAATGGGCTTATGTGTTATGTGATTTCGATTTGAGTGCATTTGACTTCATTGAGTGGACTGTATTATGATGTGTAGTGTTTGTGTGGAAGGGAAATTTGTGATTTGGTATGGAAGGAAATTTCCCAAATGAGAATTTTGTGAGTTGTGTTGATTTTATTTTATTGTGTAGTGTAGTGTGTTGTATATGTTAATAATTATTATTTTGTGTTTGTGTAGTGTTGTATTTGTTTGTGTAGTGTTGTGTTGAGAAAAAAAAAGAGATATTTGTTGTTATTTTTTTTTGATATTTTACTTGTGAGAAAGTGCGTGTGTGAAAATGTATGTGTGTTTTTTTTTGAAATTAATTATTGATTATTTCAAAAGAAATGATTTATATTATTGATTGGTCTGTGGTTATTTTGTTGCTAGGAAGCGGACATATTTTTGTAATTGGTCGTTTTAGTTGACCGGTTTGTGTTTTTAGAGTTACGACGCGTATTAAATTATCCGCTCCAGGGTGTAGCTTGATAATTCGTGCCATCATCCACTTTGATGGTGGTAATCGCTCGTCCCTTATTAGAACGAGATCTCCTAGCTCAGGGTTTTCTGCTGTTTTCAGCCATTTTGGACGCTGTTGTAGCCGAGCTAAATACTCTGAGCTCCAATGCTTCCAAAAATTTTGAAAGAGTTGCTGAATTCTTTTCCAGCGGTCGTTGTAGCTTATATTCTCCTCTTTGGTGTCTGGTTCTGGTACGCTTTGTATGGGTTCACCTATTAGGAAGTGCGCTGGAGTTAAGGCAGTGAAGTCGTCAGGGTTACTAGTAAGTGGACACAGTGGTCTAGAGTTGAGGCAGCCTTCTATTTGTACCAACAATATTGAGAGCTCCTCAAAAGTAAGAGTAGAATTACCAGCAACTCTTTTTAAGTGATATTTCACTGACTTAACCCCAGCTTCCCATAAACCTCCAAAATGCGGAGAAGCTGGAGTAATAAAATTCCACTTCGTGCCGTCTGATAACAAGGTTTCCGCGACCTGCTTTTCGTTGAAATTGACTGCCTTTGATGCTAAATCCATTTCCATCGGCGAAAGTACCATACATCTTATCAGTTCGTCGAACGTTTGAAACGAATCTGCAGCAATATGCCAAAATCCGCAATAGCTTTCGCAAATTCAACTGTCGAAGTATCAGTTGATGGATTTCACAGCTCTCTGTGTTGACGCAGTGAGCTTGGATATTCCACATCTCTTCGTCAGTTGGCCCAATTGATGGTTGAGCTGGTGTTTCGAAAATCCATTCGGAACTTAGGAATTCTGGCCCGTTCCACCAAAGTTTATTGCCATTTAAATGGGTGGGTAATAGACCACGTGATGCCAGGTCAGCAGGATTTTGGTGCGTTGGTATGTAGCGCCATATACTACAATTTGTTAGACGCTGGATCTCCGCAACACGATTGTTGACAAAAGTTTTCCACCTAGCAGGAGGTGCCATAATCCACGCCAGAGTAATCTTCGAGTCCGACCAGGCGTACTTCCTAACGCTGTTTAACTTCAAGACCTTTGCAGTGTAGTCCAGAAGTACCGCTAGTGTGCCTGCTCCACAAAGTTCCAACCTAGGAAGGGTTACGGTCTTTAGAGGGGCAACTCTGGTTTTGGACATCAGGAGGTGAACGTGAATACTACCGTCGTCATCTAACACACGTAAGTAAACTACCGCTCCGTATGCCTTTTCTGATGCATCACTAAATCCGTGTAATTTCAGGTCCTTTGGCTTATTTCTCATGTGAATCCATCTTGGTATCTGTATACTTTCGATAGAGGGCAGCTCGCGTCGAAAGTCATCCCAATGGGTTTTGAACTCCTCTGGAATCCGGTTATCCCACTCTAGACCGCGGCACCACAGCTGTTGCATCAAGATCTTTCCTAAGATAGTGCACGGCGAGATCCATCCAAGGGGATCGAAAAGCTTAGCGATAATGGACAACATCGTTCTCTTTGTTGGAGTTTTAACTTCATCAACGAAGACGTTCTGAAAAGAAAAAGAATCGCCTAAAGGGTACCATCTAATACCTAACGTCTTTATCTGTGGAACAGCGTTAGTTTCAAAGGGTAAAGAAAAGCCTAACTCCTTTTGATCAGGTGGAATATCGTTTAAAAGCATGTCATTATTGGATGTCCATTTTCGCAAGTTGAAGCCCGCAGATGCCAACAAATCTTTGGCTTGATCGCGTATTAGGCGTGCCTCCTCCAAAGTATCAGCTCCAGCGATTAGATCGTCGACGTACATACCCTTACGGACGACTTTTGATCCAATTGGATAACGATGCTCCTCATCGACTGCAGCTCTTTGGATTGTGCGATTGGCAAGATACGGTGCACTTGCAGTACCAAAAGTGACCGTTTGCATGCGATAAGTCCTTACGGGTTGATTCGGATTGTCACGCCACAAAATAAGCTGGTAATACGAATCCTCCTTCCTCATTCGTATTTGCCTAAACATTTTTTCAATGTCGGCGGTGAAGGTAAATTGATACGTTCTCCATACTAACACAATATCACTAATGTTGTTTTGCGTTTTAGGTCCTATCAATAAGTGCTCGTTCAAGGATGTACCATCTAAAGTCTTCGCAGCGGCATTAAAGACAAATCGTAATTTAGTTGTCGTGCTAGACTCCTTCAGGACAGCATGATGAGGAACAAAGTAGTGATATGGAGTATCAAGAAAATTATCGTGAAGGACATTGACTTCTGACATCTGCCTCAAATCCAGGTATTCCTTAATGCACTTAGAGTACTCATTGTGTAGTGTCGGGTTCGCCTCGAACCGTTTCTCCAACTGATGAAACCTACGCAAGGCCTCGCGTTTCGAGGGTCCAAGCCCAGGTTTGCATCCATCCTTAAAGGGAAGAGATACTTCATATCTCCCGTCTGAAAGACGTCGGGTCGTTTCATCATAGTATTTTTCACAAGCAACATCTTCTTCTATTTTAGCATCGGCATATGGTGCTTCTTCCATTTCCCAAAATTTTTTAATTGGGTGTCGATGTCGAAGACCTGTAGAAAACACTGCTTTGATGATTTTTGTTTCTGAATTGGTACTTTACCGAGAAGAATCCATCCTAGCTCCGTCCTTTGAGCAATTGGTGACATCCTATCTTCGCCTCGGATAATCTCCGGAAGAATAAATTCTGCGAAAACATCACTTCCCAAAAGCAGATCCACTGTAGCCGGTTTGTAGAAGGTAGGGTCTGCTAATTCTAGTCCGCTAAGGTGTTCCCAGTTGCTGAGTGTCAGTTGTTTGGCCGGGAAAAGCCCAGTCAGGGACTTAAATACGAAGGCCTGCGTGTTCGTCTCAAAAGTAGTGCGCAGAGACGCAAAGGTTATGTCGACACACTTGTGACATGCTCCGCTGCTGACCTTTCCCAACCCTGACATTTCAACTAACGTACTCCGAGTCCTCAGGTTTAGAATTTGAACGGCTGCTTCCGTGATGAAAGTGGCTTCCGACCCCGGATCAATTAAAGCTCGAAGGTTAAAATACTTCCCCCTAGAACACCTCACCTTAACAATAGCTGTAGCAAATAAAATGTGAGTATTTCCACTCTGTTTCGAATGGTAAGTATTTACGTTGCTAGTAGTAGGGCGATCTGTATTACCAGGATGAGACATTTGAGTACTTGGGCCTGCTGAAGGATTAAATGTACCAGATTGTTGAAACGTAGGTAAATTAGAAGATATTTGCGGTGTGGGGTTAAAACTAGAAGTTGAATTTGTATTTGGGTTTTGAATAGGAGCGGAATGCAGAAGAGAGTGGTGTTTTTGTTGGCAATAATAGCAACGTGCCTGACTAGGACAGTGTTGAGTTTGATGACTATAGGCAAGGCAGTTGCTACAAACACCTATCTTGTCAACGATGTTGCACCGCTCAACGGGATTCATTTTTCCAAAAGAGTTACATTTACGCAGAGAATGTTGGCCTTTACCACATATCTTGCAACTGTATTTGTCCTTTGGCTTTTGTTGCAGATGATATACCGTCTTCGGTGTAGACTGTAGAACTTCCAACGTTCGGAACCTCGTTTCCAAAAACTCCGAAAATTGGTAACTCCTTTCTTGCTCCAAGTCGTTCTTCCAATCAATTTAACCTCCAACCGTTCGGACGTGTTTTTCTTTCGCTCCCGCTTCGCGAGTTCAAATAAAATTTTAATTGCAACTTATCTATTTGCATACTTGCAATTTCATTTTTCCCTTTTGACTTTCGACCACAATAACTGACCCAATAAAATAAAACTATGTCAAAGCAGTGCGGTAATAGTGATTGTATGCTACCATCGCACGACATTAGTGCTGATTGGGTGAAATGTAGTGGTCTTTGCGGTAAATCGTTTCATGCCCTCTGCATTGGGTTAAGCAAGCGCTCCATTACATACCTTAGTGACTTTAAAAACAATTTCCTTTTTTTCTGCGATGAGTGCAAGGGCATCTCCGTATCGCATGTTATGCTCGCGATAAAATGTGTTAGTGACACCATTAACGAAAATTCCTCTGATTCTAAAATGCTTCACAAGCAAATCGTGACCCAACTCGCAAACTATGATGATCTGTTTAAGTGAGTAGAAGAAGTATCTACCAGCATAGATCTCTCCACCTCCTTCTGCAAGTCTAAGTTCAAAAATATAGACAAGCAGCTGGCAAGTCTTAGCGAATCAATTAAAAAACCACCAGCTGAAATCAAATCTATACTTTCGAATCTAAAAGGTGATATTAAATCGGATATCGTCTCACTTCTGAACCCGCAATTAATAACGATCAAAGAACATCCCGACTCATTTCGCTCTTACCTTGATACCTATTTACAAAGCTCATCTAAACCAACTGCTCCACCTCATCAACCCGTCGACCCACTGTTGTTTGATATAATTAGGAAAATCAGTGATTTAAGTAACGATGTCGCTGCTTTCCGCGTAGTTATGGGTGATATCGACGAGAACATTAAACTGACCTCAAACAAGATTGATTTCATACCAGAGCTCATTCAACCAGAATCAAGCTCTGTATACAATACTTCAATACTTGCGGAAATCCGTGAATCTACTGAATGCCAAACTTCACCCATCAATCAACCAACAACAACGACGACTACGGCAACAACAACAACCACCAGCAATACCACAATAGCAACCCCCAAAACATCATCAACAGTGCCCATTGATGATTGTCGCCGACATCGCCAGCTTTTCCCTCAATATCTTCTGCACCCGATACTACGCCTGCTCCTCCCACTGTCGCTCCACGTAGGCTTTTAAAACGTTTTGGTACTACATGGACACACTCCGATTGGCAAAGCAGACTCGATAAACTGGAGTCTGAAAACCTTACCACCCTTTTCATCAAAGGCGCCCCCCCAAATGCAGATATTTCATGGATTAAGACATTTTTCTGTAAGAGATATGGCATTACGATCAGCCATTGCAAAATGTTTAGCCATAAAAGTAATCGCAAATTTAAATTAGACCTCCCCACTAAGTATGAATGGTTATTCCTAAGGTCTGCTGGAGATATACTCAACCTCGGCACGATGAGTATATGCAAGTGGACGGATAAGCCCTCCAACGCTCATAGTAATAAGTTATCAAAATCTGTCCCCTCCTTCAATAATAACAAACCTAGTAATAAGATACCAAGACCTGTTCCCAATTCCCGTCCTAAACCTGACCCGAATTGGAGCCTAAAAACCAAGCTTTTCCCTAATTTTGCCCCTCCTACCCATATCCCTAACAATCCACCTTCAAGTTCTTTAAATGTATCTAAGCCATCTAAGGCCCAGCATAACCGTGTCTCTTTTAGACTTACTCCAACATCTAGCACTATCTCCTCTACCCCATCCTCTATATTACCGTCGACTAATAATTCTTTCCCGAATTTTGATTTAACAACAGGTGCCAAATACCCCAATTTCATTAGTTCCCATTTCTTAAATCCCACATCTAATGACTTACCTAATATCTCAGCTAAACCCTCTGCATCTACTTTGCCTTCGTCTACTCCTTCCCCTACAACGACCACCACTACTATCCCATTTCTTGATCCCCTGTTGCCTCCCCAAGTTAAATTAACCCAGCAAACCTTTGACTCCACAGAATGTCGATATGCGCTCTCTAGGCTTAGAGAAAAAAAGACTTACGAGAATACTCGTCTCTTTCTTGCATATCTTCATGATAAAACTGACTCAGTTTGCTACGAGGGTAAAACTAAAACTAGCGTCATGGTTTCCATCCAGCAGGAAGGTCTCCCTACCGACCTTACCAATCTTATGAACATTTACACCAAGTTCCATGAATCTTTCAATATATCTCCTCAAAGAGTAGTGGAAGACCTTACTGCATATGGAAACTTTGTTCACTCCAAAAGAATATCACACCTCCAACGGAGTCGGGTTGACCACAACTCATTTTTTCGTCCCTAAATTGCCATTCCGACCATCTCTTCACCAATCATCTCCCAACAAAATTCCTTTTACTTTTTATTACCAGAATGTAAGAGGCCTTCGCTCCAAAACCAGTTCTGTTCTGCGCCAGTCTCATGCTCTTCCATTCGATATTTATGCCCTAACCGAAATCAACCTAACCCCCGACATAAAGAGCCAAGAGTTATTTCCCCCTTCATTCAATGTCTATCGAGACGACGAAATTCCTCGCCCCTCAAACAATTCTCCTTGTCGAGGCGTTCTTCTGGCCATCCACAATAGCCTTGACTCATCCCTTGTTGCTACTTCCTCATCTTCGAAACTGGACTTTGTGTCAATAAAAATAACACCCCCCCAGAGATCCCTGTACGTTATATGCTTCTATATTCTACCAGCCCAACCTATTGAATGGTATCAACTTGCCATCGACGCGATCGACAAATTAATCGACACATCTGACTCCCTTGACAATATCCTCATTTTCGGCGATTTTAATCTGCCTCAGCTGCACTGGTCTCCATCAGATGATGAATCTTTCTTCGTAGCTTCAAATGCCAAATCAACCAAGGAATGCCTCTTCTTAGATAGCCTGACAGACTCTAGTCTATTTCAAGTTAGCGGGGTCTCAAATTTCATGGGTAGGCAATTAGACCTAATATTCACAACTGACCCCATTAATTCCTCAGTCTCACCTTGTGCTCTTTCTCTATCTACTATTGATAACCTTCATCCCCCTCTTCTTCTTTCATTTTTCCTCAACTCTCCACTACAGTCCAGTTCCTCCGCAGTCATCTCCTCGTACGACTTTCACAAAGCTAACTTCCAAAAAATTAATGCCTTTCTCAGTAGATGCACTTTCGATTTTGCCAATCTATCATTAAGAGATGCGCTTTCCATGTTCTACAGAGAGCTATTTACCTCTATTTCTCTCTATGTTCCCTTTTCTCGCCATAGAACTTCATCCAATTCCCCCCCGTGGTATAACCGAAAACTTCGTTCCTTACGTAACAAAAGGAATAAGCTATGGGCAGTATTTCTCCGCACTGGTTGTTCTTCCGACTATTCCGACTACCTCGGTATTTATCTTAATTTTACCCAGCTTTATAACTCCCTCTACCAACGCTATCTAAATGATGCACATACCAATCTAATAAACGACCCTAAGTCCTTTTTCCAATTCGTAAACTATAAAAAAAATCCGACGGTTACCCTCCTTCGCTCTCTTACGAAAACGTATCTTCCACCGACCCACATACCATTGCCAACTTTTTTGCCACATTTTTTAAGTTATCGTTTGCCGACGACTCCTTCGCACCGGATCCCTCCTACTTTGACTACCTACCTAACTTCTCCATCGGTCCCTTTCTCTCTCAAATTGTTGACCCTTCCATTATTGAAAAAAAATTACAACAGCTTAATGACGAATTCCTTCCCGGCCCAGATGGTCTTCCAGCCATTTTCCTTAAGAAGTGTTCTTCCAATCTCTCGCTCCCACTTTCTGCTCTCTTTCATCTTTCTCTCTCAAATGGAGAATTTCCCCAAATTTGGAAAACCTCGTTTATTACACCGATACACAAAAAAGGATCAAAAAATTAAATTACTAATTACCGCCCAATTGCAAACTCTCGCATATACCCAAACTTTTTGAAAGTATTGTATATGAAGTCTTAAGTTTTCGGAGCAAGTCCCTTATTTCACCCTCCCAACATGGCTTCCTGAAAGGTAGATCGACTACTACAAATCTCGTCGAATTTGTTTCATATGCCCTATCATCCCTAGAGAATGGCAATGAAGTTGACGTCATCGCAACTGACTTCAGCAAGGCCTTTGATAAGATATCACATCAATTAATCCTCTTCAAATTGTCTGCCCTTGGTTATGAACCTATATTAATAAAATGGATATCTTCCTACCTTGAAAACCGATATTACAGCGTTCGCTTTAGGTCGGTACATTCGTCCTCTTTCTTAGCAACATCTGGTGTCCCACAAGGCAGCCATTTAGGTCCCCTTCTCTTCATCCTAACGATAAATGATCTTGAGAAGATCATCAAACACTCATCTCTCTCTCTCTACGCAGATGATGCAAAAATCTTCAAAACCATCTCTTCACCTCAAGACTCTTGCCTCCTTCAAGAAGACCTTGACAGTTTTTCGACCTGGTGTCTCAAAAACTGCTTAGAACTCAACATCAACAAATGCCAATTCATTACCCTATCACGCAAGCGCAAAAAGTTCCCTAGCCGACGTTACCTTCTCCATGGTCAACCAATTTCTCTCGTTCATTCTCTTCGCGACCTTGGCATATTGTATGACAGGGAGCTAAATTTTCATTCGCATATTGACGAAATAATTTGTAAGGCCAACTCATCACTCGGCTTTGTTAAACGTTGGTCTAAAGAATTCTCCGACCCTTACGTGACTAGATCTCTCTACATCTCTTTAGTTCGCCCCCTCCTTGAATACGCTAGTCAAGTGTGGTCTCCTTTTCATAGAGTTCATGTAGACAGAATTGAGAACGTCCAACATCGCTTTCTACGATTCGCCCTTCGAGGTCTGCCTTGGGACGATCCTTTTATCTTGCCACCCTATATTGACCGGCTCAATCTCATTAACCTGAACACCCTAGAGGAACGCAGAGACGTTGCAGATATTCTTTTCATTTTTCGTCTTTTCTCCGGCTCCGTCGACTGCGCCTCTCTTTACAACTCTATTTTCTTCAACACTAACCCCCGTAATTTACGTTGCCCTCGGCTCTTTTACCCACCACACCATCGTACCTCATATGGCTCCAATGAACCGATATCCCGTATGCTGCGAAAGGTAAATTCCAACCTTTCAGTTTTCGATTTTAACCGCAGCGCTGCCCGCCTGAAACTCGATCTCCTTCACCACTCTCCTTATCTTTAAGTCTTTTCATGTATTATTTTAAAGTGTCTTAGATTTAAGCTGTTACCTTAAGCCTAAATGTTAATTTTAGCTTGTATTAAGCCAAATATATGGGGGTATTGCCCCCACTAAAATTAAATTCCCATAACTGTTGTGTACAAGGTGGTAATTTGTGCAACAATATATAAATAATTATTAAATCCCAATGTTCTGTAGGAACATCAAGATTTTTTAGCGAATGTAGACACTCAGTGGATGTATCCAGCATTCTCTTAAGGTTAAACGAGTTCTCGGTTGTAATTGTCGACTGATTAATAAACATTTTCAGATGAGTATTTACTAAAAATCGTTTATTATCGTAGCGTAAGCATAAAAGAGACCATGCCTTTTCGTAGTTACCTTCTTCCACTTCCAGGTGCTGTAACAAATTATCGGCATCTTTGGATAAACCGGACTTTAAATAATGCAGTTTTTGAATTTCACTCAAACTAGTGTTGTTGTGAATCATGGACTCAAATTTGCTCTTAAATGGCCGCCATTTTTCGTATTGTCCTGAAAAAAACAGGAAGGGACATTTCAGGAAGGAGAATACCATGCGGATTTTAGCTGATTGGAGGTGGCTTGTTTGCAGAAGTGGATTCCACAAGCTTATCTAAACAATCAAGGAGTTCGGCTCTATATTCCAACTTTACGAATTTCCTGGAAAATTCCCCTACATTGTCAGCTTATCACTGATGTGTTTGCTATCCCTAAAAACATCTTCCATAATTACTAAGCGACCATTGACAAGATTTTTCGTCCGTTTGGTTTCCAGAGTCGAAGAAAAACTTTTAAAATCATTTTGCAGGATCGAAAGAGAGTTTTTAAGTTGTTTCAACTCTTTTGCGGCGGTCATTTTGGCAGATTTGGCAAAAAGTTTAGTGGCAAATGTATAAAAAAAATTAGGCAAATAAGGCTTACTCACTCACCTCAATTATTCTGCATGCACGCTGATGTAGCTGAAGTCTTTTGCAGCGTGGGAACCTCGGTTGCTTGTATGCTAGGTAAATTACGCGGCGCGAGAAACCGATTTACACACAAAACTCACAAGAAATTGTCTTTGTTAGCTATTTCAGCAAAAGTTAAAAAAAATGTTTAATAAAAATTGTTTTTTCTGTCTTGCAGATGTAAAACACACAAAACTGTCACTGGAAAGTAGGGTTATATGGCTCGAATGAACCAAATGCTTTGTCTAAAACAGTGTGGAAAAATGCACAAAATCGAACTGTTGTACAATATGTGAAAATTCTTCCCGTTGTAACTTTATTTTAAAACGGTTGAAAAGTAAAAAGAATAACGCACAGTAAATTTTAGTCAACGTTATAAATTGCGGGTTTATTACTAATTGAATTATATATCGAGAAAAGTTTGACATTTATACTATTGTTTATATACAATTTTGTGTAGACTTTTATTGACAAATGTCAATTATATGCTTAAGGCTCTTAATACAATGATTATTTATTATACATGACAATTTTACTTTATTGTAATTTCATTTTAATAATACATCCTCAACAGACTATAAGTTAGAATTATATGAGTTATATATTTATTTATTATTTCTTCTCGTACACCTATGCGGTCTCGTAACTGTTCATCTACTGAATGCATTGTGCCAGACTCAGACAGATCCATATTGGATTCACTGCTGTTCTGTTCATTAATTTGAGGACTATTTACTAACCTACTTAATTAATCTGCCACCTTAGTTTCCTTACCCTTCACGTATTCGACCTCAAAATTATACTCTTGCCACCTCTGGTTCATTTAGGATAACTCCTTGCCTTTATATCTAGCATTTAGACATTTTATTGGTGCATGGTCGGTGATAATTTTAAATTTATTACCGTACAAATAGGGTCTGAAGTAATTTAAAGCCAAAAATTCTTTATCAGTTACGCTGTAATTTCTTTTGTGACAATTTAGTGTTCTTGTTACAAAGCATATTGGATGACCATCTTGTGATAGAACAGCAACAATAGCATAATCACTAGAATCCGTTGTAACCACAAATTCCTTTTCGTAATTGGGAAATTTTAATATGGGATGTGAAGATATCAGTAGTTTCAGCGTCTCAGCGTCTTTTTATTAAAGGATGGGCTATTTTCGAATAATCTTTAATGAATTTTCGATAAAATCCTGTCATACCCAATAAACCTTTGAGTTGTTCCTCTGTCTTCGGTAGACCGATTCGTTTGATATCCTCTACTTTACTAAGGTTTGGCTTCAGGCCATCTTTAGTAAGTATATGCCCTAAAAAAGAAGTCTCTTTCTGCATAAAACTACATTTATCTGCTTGGATCTTTAAGATGTGAGCCGTAAGTATTTTGAAGATTTTGTCTAGTGAATTCAGGCGTTCTTCTAGAGTGGCGGAAAAAATTAGTATATCATTGAGATATACTATATTTCATGATTAGACGTTGAAAAGTTGGCGTTTTTTAAGCCAAAAGGCATTCTCACATATACGTAGGGACCACCTGGTGTTACAAATGCCGTCTTTTTAATGTCTTTCTCTGCTACTAACATCTGATGATATCCTTTAGCTAGATCTAGTGAGAAAAAATATTGCGCTTTACCCAACTTGTCCAATATACTTTCGATATTGGGAAATGGATATTTGTCATCAATTGTTACTTGGTTAAGCCTTCTATTTATAATCGACCACTATCCTGAATTTTTTTTACCTCCGAATTATCTTTTTTTCGATATTACCTACAATTGTGTTGGGGTTGGGTTGAAATGTATTATAACACACTTTCTCTAAAACTCTTAAAAAATGGAGGGAAAATTTAAGGACGTCCTTTTGTTTAAACTGTTTTAAAACATTATAAATTTATTTGTTTAACTATATAAAAAGAAACCTGTTCAAGAAACGATATATGATATTTTCTATTTACAATAGTGTTTTTGACAGTTGTTAAAACTCTCCACAAAGTGTGGAATCTATTTTTATGGGTTACCAAATGTTTTAAAACTATATAATTAACTATTTTGTTTGTATCAATTTATAATAAATAATTTGTTTTGCCAACAACTATAATAGGAGAACTATATCTACTTTTGCTTTTCCTTATTATACCTTGCACTTCTATATCTTGCATTTGTTTTCTTACTTCTGCTTTATGGTGAGGTGGATAACGACATATTTTGGAGTTTATCTGCTAATTTGTAGTAGTCTTAATTTCATGTACAATGCCAGAAGTATTTGCTAACATGTCCCCTTCTTTATAAAACAACTTTTTGTATTTTTTTAGTAATGTAAGTGTTCCACGTTTCTCTTCTTCATTTAAATGATCTTATTTTATATTTACCAAACCACTTGCTTCTATTGAATTTACTTCATTTTCAATTCTTCTGCTTAAAAACGGTATTCGTACTTCGTTGTTTAATAGGATTTCTTGATTACCTATGTCAATTAGTCGAACATTTTTACTTATCCAATCCATTCCAATCAAACAGTCATATGCTTTGTCTAAATTAATTTTTTCCCATCTAATACTAACATTATTCGGTTACTTAAATTCGTCTGGACATGTAGTTTTTACATATTCGGTATTTTGTTTCGCTTGCCCTTCGATAGTGCTAATATGGATTTGTCCTCGTAACTGTTCGTATATGCTAGAGTGACCAGATTTATTTGAAACAAAAGCGGGACACATTTCCAAAATTTCTAAGGGAGTAGAAATTAGGTTTTGTTTTAATAAAACAATAGAATAGTATGTGAAATAAACGTCATAATAATATATTTATTTAAAAAAAAAAATTGACTTCATTACATTCTTTTTTTTTTCATTTAAAAAGAGATCAGTAAAAATTATAGGAACATTTAACATGGTACTCCTAACATTTTTTTGAAATAAAAATATAAATAAGAACTTAAAAAAAATCAGCCTCAATATTACTAGCGTATTTAGACAAAGTCGAAGTTATAATAAATACATAGTTTAATAATAGGAAATTAAAACTTAAATAAGTGTTTCACATTATGTACCTAATTAATGATTTAATTATAAATTAAATATTAATTCTTATATTTGAATGCAGAATGAATTTCTTTAAGAATTTTATTATTATTATTTTTTTTTCATAAAAGTTATCACAGTTTTTGTACTGCATTTTTAAAATAAGTATAGCCTTAACTGTTTCGACAGACAGTTGAGTTTTTTCAATGGTCCAGATTTCATTTATTATTGAAAAAATTCTTTCTGTGACCGCATTAGTTCCAGGAAGACACAAAATATATTCCACTAGTTTTAAAATATTTTTAAAGGGAACTCCTCTAGTTGAAAAATTTTGGAAAATATTTACCAACCGCAAATCAACAGAAACATTTTGCTCTTTCCACTCACTTAATTTTGTATCGGCAATATATTTATTTATATACCCAACTTCGTCAAACAAATCGTTTTCCGATATTGTTTGGTCAGTTTTCTGAGAAACAAATACAAAACTTTTTCAACATCTTCCCATTTAATGCCGGATTTTAGACAAGCCCATTGAAAGTCTTTGGCGTATTTGTACTGAGATGTCCATTATCTCTAAATATTGCAGACAGTTTTCGTAAACAAATTTTACATGCAACATAAATTTCCGCTTATCTATTTGTCCGGACTCTGTTAAATTATTTAAAATTTGTTTGACTGGAGTGGAAATGAAATCGGCGGCCAATCTCTCCTCCAATTTAGGTATAAGATCAAAAATCTGTTCCTTCAATCCTTCAATTGCTAAAATTGTCTTATGAAACATAGAAGATTGGTTGTGAAGAAACATCAACCATAGTTCTGTACTTGGGTCTTCAAAAACCGTCTGAAGAACAATGGGACTTTTATCAATTGAAAGAAAATACGAATTCAGGGGCTGGTACATCTTTGAAACACGCTCAATAGCAGGCAATAACGCTAGCCATCTAGTTTTACAAAACCCTAATATGCGATTGTATTCCACTCCGACATCGAAGCAAAACTCCTTAAGTTTTTCAACACGAACGGTTTACATATAGAAGTGGGCGCATATCTTCATTATAATAATGTTGACTCGGATCTGACGATACATCTTCTCGACATCACCAGTAAAGGTAAACCTATACTTACGCCACCTTAATATTATGTTCATAACATTCGTTTGAACTTTAGGTTCAACCATCAACTTGTCATTCAAAGAAGAGCCAAAAAATGGTTTAAAGGTTGCATCGAATACGATTCGCAATCTTCGACTATGGTCATTATGTCCGAGCTCGAGGTACTCGGCCATACACTTAGCATACTCCTGGTATTGATTTGGATTACCTTGCAATCTCTTTTCCAACTGCAAAAAACGTTTGACTGCACCGTTTTGTGTTGGGCCCATGCTTGGGTATTCTCCACCTTTCAAGGGCAGACGAACTTCGTAACGGCAGACAAATTTTCAAGATTAGTATATTGGGTCGAAAGAAGCCCAGTCAGGGACTTTAGGACGAGAGCCTGCATCCGGCTTGCAAAGCTCGAGGTCAATGACTCAATTCTGAGATCGACGATTTTAGTAGATGCTCCACTGCTGACCTCCCCTAACCCACTAATCCTACTAAATGTCCACCTAGTCTTCAAATCCAACCTCTGAGCTGCTGCTTCTGTTATAAACGATGCCTCTGAACCAGTATCCCCCAATGCCCTCAACGTCAAATAGCTGCCATTGCCAGCTTTTACGCTGACTAACGCAGTTGAAAGCAAAACTTGCGAGTTGGTGTTGATGTGGTGAACTCGATAGTTTTGACTAGTTGATGGCAAATTGGTTTCGATCTGTGATTGTCCATGAAGCTGGTTCGGGTTGTACGTTTGTATTTGTGACACATTTTGACCACCTTGGTCGACGAGTACGTCAGCTACCAAAACAACCGCAACATAAGAAAGAGAGCTGGAAAAGAAACAGGTCCCAGGATGAGACCTCTCACGCCTCTAAAAAATCTAAGCTGGCCCCGAGACTCGCGAACTCACAGGGCCCTTCCACTTCCCGTGCGGTCAGAACCTTCACCGAGGTGGTGAGGGACCATCTCCAGGTTGCCATTATAGACGAGAAGTCTAAGAATGGTAAAACGGTGATGGAACGTTGGTGTAGCATCGAAGCCAAACTATCCGAGATGGTTGTGGAACACGTGCTATCCGGAGCTGACAGCCGTCTTCCCAGTTTCGACTGTGCGGATATTGTGCGAGGTTATCGGGTAGTCAAATGCGTGGACCAGTACTCTAAGGATTTTCTTGGCACATGCATCGACAAGATCGCCGAAGCTTGTCATGGCTTAAAGCTTAAGCTGATCCCTGCCAATGAGATCCCCACGAGACCTAGGGCCCGTATTTGGCTGCCCGTGATGAAGATAGACTCTGAGAGTCTTCTTAAATGCCTCAAGTTACAAAACCCGACCATTCCCATGGACGACTGGGCTGTCATAAAAGCAGAAGAGACCCAGAAAAACAGCCTGTCATATCTGCTGTTAATCAACGAGGAGTGCCTAAGGGCACTGGAAGCAGCAGATTTTAAGTTACGGTTTGGCATCAGGCTCGCAAAACTGAAGATCTTCCGATCGACTGTTCCTGAAGACGACACGGACGATGTCGTCGCTGCCAACAAGTTGTTGGAGGAACTGGCGATCGCCTCTAACAACCAACAATAAAATGCTGAAAGTCATCCAGTCGAATCTCCAGCACTCAAAATGTGCATCGGAGAATATTCTGGTCTTCCTCAGAGAGGAAGACATTGACAGCGGCATCATTCAAGAGCCCTGGGTCAGAAAGACAACCATACTGGGCCTCTCCGACAACAACTACAACCTATTTTACAAAAGGGACGTTGGTAAGCCAAGAACATGCATTTTAGCGAAGAAATACATTAACGTTTTCCTCTGTCCCAATTTTAGCTCGGGTGACTTAACAGTCGTTAAGCTAGAACTCACCCAAGGTCAAACAACGTACATATCATCCGCTTACATGGCGCACGACAAACCATCACCGCCAGAAGAAGTGCAGCAACTCACAGCAGAGGTGCAAGCGAGACAAGGGTGTCTGCTCATAGGCTGTGATGCTAACGCTCGACATCATCTCTGGGGCAGCAAAGAAATAAATGAACGAGGTGAGTCTTTATTTGATTTTCTTTTAACTGCCGATTTATGTGTATGTAATGTGGGTAACACCCCTACCTTTATTTTCCCAAGCACGGAAATTTATAATGGCTGGGAAGAAGTGTTAGACATTACACTCAAAACAAACAATGATATCGTTAGGGTCGAGAATTGGAGAGTCTCCAACTTAAAGTCATTTTCTGACCATGAGTGGATTCTCTTCAATCTTAGTACTTACTTACTTAACGGGCTCCCGACCCGTGGAGAGTCTCTGCCTGAGACACTGCAGCCTTCCATCCTCTGCGATCCCGGGCACGCTGCTTCCAGTTGTCCAGACCAAGCGCTCTGGCATCCGCGATGGCTTGGTCTTTGAAACGGAGGTTCGGTCTTCCTTGTCGTCTCGAACCTGGCGGCTGGGATTCGAAGATCCTCTTAGCTGGAGCATTATTGTCCATTCGCTCGATGTGGCCGAGCCAATGTAGTCGACGTATTTTGGCCTTTTGGACTACATCCACATCTTGGTACAGCTCATAGAGTTCGCGGTTGTATCTTCTCCTCCATTCGCCCTCCTCGCACACAGGACCAAAAATCCGCCGAAGAATTTTTCTTTCGAAGTAGCCTAGTATCAGCTCTGCTTTCCTGCTTATCGTCCAGCACTCGGCGCCATAAAGCAGAACTGGCAGGATAAGGGTTCTGTAAAGCATACATTTTGTCCTTCGAGTTAGGAGTGTTGAACCCAATTGCTGTGCCAAACCGAAGTAGCAGCGGTTTCCTAGGGTAATTCTTCGCCGGATCTCCACTAGGATGTCATTTGTGGAGTTCATGTTTACTCCGAGGTAGATAAACTCCTTAACTACCTCGAAATTGTTGCTATCAATAGTGACGTTCTGTCCTAGGCGGTGGACAGATGCTGGTTTGTTTGTTGATAGTATGTACTTAGTCTTGTCCTCATTTACTTCAAGACCAACGAATTTCGCCTGTTCTTCAATCGCCGTAAAAGCCTCTATCACGGCACGCTGGGAGCGACCGATGATGTCAATATCGTCTGCATATCCAGTAGCTGGACGGATTTGTTGAAGATAGTGCCTTCCGTGTTGACACCTGCCCTGCGCACTGTCTGCTCTAGCACGAGATTGAAGAAGTCACATGATAATGCGTCTCCTTGCCGAAATCCGGTGCATGTTTGGAATAGCTCGGAGGAACTACTTCCAAATTGCACGTTGCAACGTATGTTCTCCAGCGTCACGCTACATAGCTGGATCAGTTTTGCCGGGATCCCGAATTCGGCCATCGCCACATAAAGCTCCTGACGATGAATGCTATCATATGCGGCTTTGAAGTCGATGAAAAGGTGGTGAGTCTCGACTTGAAATTCATTGGTCTTTTCTAGAATTTGCCTCAGTGTGAAATTTTGGTCTATAGTCGATCTGCCGGGCCGGAAGCCACACTGGTACGTGCCGATTAGTGTGTTGCAGAAAGGTTTGAGACGTTCACACAGTACGTTGGATAGGATCTTGTATGCGACATTAAGCAGGGATATGCCTCGATAGTTCTTGCAAGACATAGGATCGCCTTTTTTGTAGATGGGGCATATGGAGCTGATAGTCCAGTCATCGGGCATACTTTCTTCCACCCATATTTGGTTGATGATTTGGTGCATGCGCCCTACCAAAACATCACCACCGTATTTGAAGAGCTCCGCTGGTAAGCCATCAGAGCCGGCGGCCTTGTTGTTCTTTAGCTTTTTTATTGCTTATCTTCTATACTGGGCGGTGGAACTGGATCTTCATTGACTGGACGTGGGTTTTCTTCTTGCCCTATCACTCTCTCTACATGATGCCCATTTAGCAGCTGCTGGAAGTGCTGCTTAAACACATCTACTATTCCCTGCGCTTCGGTGACTAGGTTTCCATCACTGTTTCGAAGAGCCTGCGTTCCGGTCTTGAAGCCAGCAGCCAGTTGCTTGGCTTTCTTGTAGAACTTCCGGATGTTGCTTCGATCGCGGGACTCTTCGATCTCCTTGAGCTGGGAGACTGCGTAGGCCCTCTTCTTTCTACGCAGGATTTTCTTCTCCTCCCTCCTCCTGGCTCGATACTCTTCCCTCGCTGCCCTTGTTTTGCGCTGCAGCGCCTTCATATGTGCATCTTCTGTCACCTTTTTCCTGCTTACGCATTCATCATCATACCACGGGCTCTTTGTCTGGGGTGGCTGGTACCCTAAGGTGGTTTCGGCTACCTCTTTGATGATGTCGCGATACTGGGACCACTGGGTGTTGGCATTTGTGGTAGGTGAATGCACTGCGGAGAGTTTTTCACTCAGGCGCTCTTTGTAGACTCTGGCTACTCCAGGTGTGCTAAGGCGTCCAACTTCGAATTTCTTCTTCTGGGCGGAACGCAGCTTCTTCGCGTTGGATAGTCGAGCTCTGAACTTAGCCGCAACAAGAAAATGGTCAGAGTCTACGTTTGCCCCGCGGAATGTGTGCACGTTGAGGATGTTGGATGCGTGCCTCGCGTCGATTAGCACATGGTCGATTTGGTTGGCGGTTCGACCGTCTGGAGAGCGCCAGGTTGCTGTGTGGATCCTTAGCCTTGGAAACCTAGTGCTACTTATCACCGTATTACGAGCTGCCGCGAAGTCAGTTAGTCGGTAACCGTTGTCTGTGGTCGTTTCGTGGATTCTGTGCTTACCAACTAACCCGCCAAAGATGTTTTCCTTTCCGATTTTAGCATTGAAGTCCCCGAGCACAACTTTGACATCGTGCTCCGGACAGGCTCCGTAGGCTCCATCCAGGAAGTCATAAAACTCCTCCTTGATAGGGTCTTCAGCCTCGTCGGTAGGGGCGTGTGCACATATTAGGCTTATGTTTTGGAAAGTAGCTTTGATGCGGATAACAGCTAGGCGATCACTTATCGGCTTAAAGTCAATAACTTTTGTCCTAAACCGATTTCCCACGACGAATCCGCATCCTAATACATGCAATCTTTTATGGCAGCTGTAATAAATATCGCAATTTTTCCTTTTCATCATACCTGATCCTATCCATCGTATCTCCTGGATCGCGGTAATATCTGCCTTGTACCGCGTGAGGACAGACTCAAGTTTTTGAGTAGCACCTGGGGTGTACAGCGTTCGCACGTTCCAGGTACATACTCTTAAATCGTTGTCCGTTGACGTTCCGGGTCTAGTTGCCGTTTGAGGGAAATTGTTATCCGAGGCTCCTCGTGTCTCTCCCATAACTAGTGTTTTTTTTAACATGGTCGGAAAGTTACCCCGACGGCACAACCCCCAACCTGGAGGGCCAGGCCCTTGACCCTAGGACAGCAGGCCGGTTATTCCGGTGCCAGTAACCCACTTTGGGATGTGAGCGCTGCCGTTGGCCCATTAAGGGTTCATCCGCCACCAACTCTTCTCCAACACCCTGGCTCGGTGTTGGAAATCCCTATAGACCTGGTATCCGAATATGTCAGAGCAGCTCTATAGGGATTACACTAAATAGTTCGGCCTGACTGGAACTGTAGACGCCATCGTTGGCTCCATCTAGGGAACTCCTCCGCTGCCGTCTGGTAGCAGGAAACAACACTCCTCCCCCCTCTCTCGTCTGCTGCCACCAACGACCTTCCAAAGGGGTTGGTTACCCAATCTCCAGTCGAGGTACTAGGCACCCACCAGTCACCACGTGGAGGTGAGAGTAGGAGTTGATAGTGAGAGGCTAGGTGAGAACGCTTGTGTTCTCATGACATCGCATCACTACCCTTCAAAACCGGCCTTCAATCTTAGTATCAAGGTAGATACTCCGGTCCCTTATAGAAACCCAAATAGAATTGACTGGAAGAAATTCGGTCAGGTCTTAAAATCTAAACTTCCCAACATCCCTCATCTGGAAATTGACTCAGGTGCAGAACTGGACACGATATCGTTCACATTAGAAAGGGCGATGAACACAGCCTTTAAGGCATCGTGTCCCATTAAACACAGCAAAAAAACCTTACCGCCGTGGTCGAATGAGGACCTAACCATCCTAAGAAGGATGACTAGGGACATTTTCAATATCTGCTACAGGCATAAGTTCTGGCAACCTTATAAAGACTGCCTAAAGTTCTACAAAAAGTCTATTAGATCAGCTAAGACTCAAGAATGGTCTGAATACTGTCAATCTATCGATTCTCTAAAGGAATCTGCTAGACTCAGTAAGATCCTATCCAAAGAACGCTCTATTCCTTCTTTTATTAAGAGATCGAATGGAACCTGGACACAATCTACTCAACACTCACTTTCCTGGTTGTGTAGACCATTGCGATATTTCACCCAATTCGCGGGGGAGTTTTCCGTCGCACCGGGAAGAAATTGAACGCATTATAACCAAGGAAAAGATCTCCTGGGCCATTAACAGTTTTGCTCCGTACAAATCACCGGGGCAGGACGGCATTCTCCCCATCATGCTACAAAAACATGAAGGGATAGTGCTGCCCATACTTGTTAAAGTTTACAGAAGCAGTATCTTACTTAATCACATCCCTCAGTCTTGTTAGCCTGTCCGAGTAGTTTTCATACCGAAAGTCGGCAAAAGAGGTCACGAATCCGCGAAGGATTTTCGACCGAATAGCTTAACCTCCTTCTTACTTAAGACTCTAGAGCGTATTCTAGACCTTCACATCAGAACAGGCCTTCAAAGGTCCCCCTTATGTCATTCACAACACGCCTACCTCAAGGGCAAGCCGACGGAGACCGCTCTTCATGAAGTAGTGCTGACAGTTGAAAGGTCACTCTCTCATCACCAATATACCTTAGCTACCTTCTTAGATATAGAGGGCACTTTTAACAATGTCCTCACAGAATCGATCCAGGAATCTCTATTAGAACTTGGGGTAGAGGATTTCGTCACTTCATGGATCATTTCCATGCTCCAAGCAAGGATCATTCAAGCAAAACTTGGTAACACCCTTTTAACCAAATCAGTAAGCACAGGTACACCTCAAGGTGGGGTGATCTCGCCACTCTTATGGATTATGGTACTCAACAAAATTCTGTCAAGTCTCGACAGGATAGGTATTAAAGTTGTTGCGTATGCGGATGACGTGGTTGTTCTAGTATCAGGAATGTTTCCAAACGTGATAAGCGAAATCATGGAAAGAGCACTGGGTAAGATTAGCGGTTGGGCTACAAGTTGTGGTTCTGCCAGTGGTTCTGCATATAAAATACATCACAGCGTGTAGTGCAGTTAGATTGAAGGAATCTAAATGTTGGTCCGAACGGCCTTACGGCCACTCCAGCATCCTACTTTCCCTTCCTGACGGCTTAGGTCGTCTATCTACGGACTACATTGTACCCAAACTCTTCTTCCATAAAAACTTCTCTGTTAGATTCCCCTCTAGATCAGAATGGGAGGAAAATGCTGTCGTAAACGAATTCGACATACCTATCTTCACAGACGGTTCCAAAATGAACTATGGAGTGGGAGCGGGCATTTTCTCAACAGAACTAGACATCTCCAAATCTTTCCGCCTTCCCAACGCAGCCAGCGTCTTTCAAGCCGAAGTACTTGCAATCAAGTTGGCGTGTAGGCTGATCCTTAATATTACTACAACCAGAAAAAAAATAGGCATCTTCGTAGACAGTCAGGCCGCGATTAAGGCTGTCGGTTCTACTAAATCAACGTCAAAGCTTGTTGTGGATTGTAGGGAGATATTGACCAGGGCTTGCCATCGGTTTGAAATCACTCTCGTCTGGGTTCCCGGCCATAGGAACATAGGCGGGAATGAAAAAGCCGATGAACTTGCCAGACGTGGCTCTGCTCTATGCGTATCTCATGCGGAGGAAGTATTCCCTCCGCTGGGTTACGTTAAGAGAGAAATCCTCCTATACTGCACCTCAAGAGCAAAGACCAGATGGTTGGACCTGACGAGCTGTGTCATTTCGAAGAAGATCTGGCCAACCTACGATGATGCAAGAACAAACAACCTTTTAGCCAGAACGCGTATAGATGTCGCCAGACTAACGGCAATTAGTATGGGTCATTGGCCTCTAGGAACCCACGCAGCCAAGCTTGGCATCCCCCATAACACCCACTGCCGTAGTTGCGCTGACACAAACAAGAGTGAAACCGTGTTTCATCTTCTTTGTGAGTGTCCGGCCCTAGCCAAAACCAGACGCAGTGCTCTAGGTCATCCCTTTTTTGATGACTTTTCGGCCATCCATAGTATCCATTTCAATAGGATAATCAAATTTCTTAACTCCTCAGGCTGGTTGTAAGTTTTCCTATCGTCCGTCTCCTCCATTATTTTTCAGGTTTTCCGTGAGTTGTGGTCTCAAAACGGCGCTCTATGCGTTATTTGTGTTTTTCCCTCGTTCGGGAAATACAGCCACTTAAACCAACCAACCAACCGACACATTTTGATTATTTTGTTGAGTACCCTGGCTTTGGCAGTTGTTATTCGCTGTAGACCAATTACTGGCCGTATATTGTTGCATTTGGGATGAATTGGGTACAAATTGTGGAGCATTAGGATTAATATTGGTACAATTTGATATTCTGTGGGATGGGATGTAACAAAGAGTTATGACGTTGTTTACAGTGGTAGCAAGACTTTGAGCTAAGACATTTATTCTTGAAATGGCTGTAAGCAAGGCAGTTCTCGCAGACTCTGATATTGAAAACAGTTTGTTTTCGTTGGCCTACATCCATGTCTAAAAATCGTCTACACTCCCGCAGCGAATGTGGTCCTTTTGGACAGAGCTTGAAGTTTATTTGTCGTTTCTGCACCTGCCGAGTATGAAGAACTTGTGTTGTTGGTTTTGTTGTTTCCGTTTTTTGCGTGAGACTGCTGCTCCACAGCTTCGAAAGTTCGGAACCTACACTGCGAAAAATCAAAAAAAATCTTTTCTTTTCGGTAACTCCGTACTACTTCCCAACCTCTCATCCCACAGCTGCTGGGTCGTGTTAGAAAATTTCTGGAGAATAATAAAAATTAGTATAGCATCCTAATGCTTGACTGGTACTTCCAAATTCTCCAAAGAGTGAATAATCTCCTTAGATGTATCCAGAATTCGTTTGATGTTATCAGTTGTCTCGCTGCTCATAGAAGTTTTTCCAAACAAAAGTTTTAATTGCGTATTGACCAGCACCCTCTTGTGATCATAACGTTCGGTTAAAATTTCCCAAGCTCGATAATAATTGTTTTTGTCAATTGCCAAGTGTTGAAGAAGCCTCCCTGCGCCGCCACTTACATTGCACTTAAAAAAAATGCATCTTTTGTATATCTGATAATGTTGTGTTGGTGTGTACCAGAGATATAAACATGTCGTGAAAAGACCTCCATGACTCATAACTAATAGAAAATGTTGGCAACGTGATTACGGGTAGCCTTAACTCGCTCACCTTTGCATCACTTGCTGAAGCGATGTTGGTTTTGGCGGAAATATTCGGTGAGTCATCTGGCAACAATTTGTCAATGGCATCTAACACTTCTGTTTTATAATCAGCGAAGGTTTCTCGAATGTTCTCATAAGTTGTTTGCAAATCATCCACACTCAGCTCAAGTTCCACCTTTCCAATACCGAGTATCTGTTAATGATAATGCTCAGCCAACGTAAAATGCTTTTCCATCATCTCGATGCGAGTTTTGATGTAATATAGTTTTCCTAATCTCGATTTATCAGCTTTACCAAAATTAACCCTACCTTGCTTAATGCTTTCAATAATGTTTAATGTGCAGAACGCACCTGCGGACAAAGAAAACTGAAATCGGACGTCTTTGTGCTGATTTGAGACTTATCTGTAAATTGTTGTTGTAGAAACCACAGCAGCCGACAGCAAACAAAAAATATGGGGTTGGGTGAAATTTTGATGAGTTGCAGCGTTGTTGGAATACTTCGGCGCGAAAAAAACACACTACACACTTTAAGGAAATTTAAATTCTCGATGAATAGTTAAATAAAATGTTTAATTGTCTATTGTTTTTTCATAGATTGTATCCGGCTCGAAGGACCAACATGTTTTGGGGTTGGGTTGAAATTAATTATAACACACTTTTTTTAAAACTCTTGTTTAAACTGTTTTAAAACGCTATAAATTTATTTGCTTAACAATATAAAAAGAAAACTATTCAAGAAACGATATATGATATTTTCTATTTACAATAGTGTTTTTGACAGTGTGGAATCTATTTTTATGGGTTACCAAATGTTTTAAAACTATATAATTAACTATTTTGTTTGTATCAATTTATAATAAATAATTTGTTTTGCCAACAACTATAATAGGAGAACTATGTCTACTTTTGCTTTTCCTTATTATACCTTGCACTTCCATATCTTGCATTTGTTTTCTTACTTCTGCTTTATGGTGAGGTGGATAACGACATATTTTGGAGTTTATCTGCTAATTTGTAGTAGTCTTAATTTCATGTAAATACAATGCCAGAAGTATTTGTTAACATGTCCCCTTCTTTATAAAACAACTTTTTGTATTTTTTTAGTAATGTAAGTGTTCCACGTTTCTCTTCTTCATTTAAATGATCTAATTATATATTTACCAAACCACTTGCTTGTAATGAATTTACTTCATTTTCAATTCTTCTACTTAAAAACGGTATTCGTACTTCGTTGTTTAATAGGATTTCTTGATTACCTATGTCAATTAGTCGAACATTTTTACTTATCCAATCCATTCCAATCAAAAAGTCATATGCTTTGTCTAAATTAATTTTTACCCATCTAATCCTAACATTATTCGGTTGCTTAAATTCGTCTGGACATGTAGTTTTTACATATTCGGTATTTTGTTTCGCTTGTCCTTCGATAGTGCTAATATGGATTTGTCCTCGTAACTGTTCGTATATGCTAGAGTGACCAGATTTATTTGAAACAAAAGCGGGACACATTTCCAAAATTTCTAAGGGAGTAGAAATTAGGTTTTGTTTTAGTAAAACAATAGAATAGTATGTAAAATAAACGTCAAATAATATATTCATTTAAAAAAAAAATTTGACTTCATAACATTCTTTTTTTTTCATTTAAAAAGAGATCAGTAAAAATTATAGGAACATTTAACATGGTACTCCTAACATTTTTTTTGAAATAAGAATATAAATAAGAACTTAAAAAAAATCAGCCTCAATATTACTAGCGCATTTAGACAAAGTCGAAGTAATAATAAATACATAGTTTAATAATCGGAAATTAAAACTTAAATAAGTGTTTCACATTATGTACCTAATTAATGATTTAATTATAAATTAAATATTAATTCTTATATTTGAATGCAGAATGAATTTCTTTAAGAATTTTATTATTATTTTTTTTTTCATAAAAGTTATCACAGTTTTTGTACTGCATTTTTAAAATAAGTATAGCCTTAACTGTTTCGACAGACAGTTGAGTTTTTTCAATGGTCCAGATTTCATTTATTATTGAAAAAATTCTTTCTGTGACCGCATTAGTTCCAGGAAGACACAAAATATATTCCACTAGTTTTAAAATATTTTTAAAGGGAACTCCTCTAGTGGAAAAATTTTGGAAAATATTTACCAACCGCAAATCAACAGAAACATTTTGCTCTTTCCACTCACTTAATTTTATATCGGCAATATATTTATTTATATACCCAACTTCGTCAAACAAATCGTTTTCCGATATTGTTTGGTCAGTTTTCTGAGAAACAAATACAAAACTTTTTTCAACATCTTCCCATTTAATGCCAGATTTTAGACAAGCCCATTGAAAGTCTTTGGCGTATTTGTACTGAGATGTCCATTATCTCTAAATATTGCAGACAGTTTTCGTAAACAAATTTTACATGCAACATAAATTTCCGCTTATCTATTTGTCCGGACTCTGTTAAATTATTTAAAATTTGTTTGACTGGAGTGGAAATGAAATCGGCGGCCAATCTCTCCTCCAATTTAGGTATAAGATCAAAAATCTGTTCCTTCAATCCTTCAATTGCTAAAATTGTCTTATGAAACATAGAAGATTGGTTATGAAGAAACATCAACCATAGTTCTGTACTTGGGTCTTCAAAAACCGTCTGAAGAACAATGGGACATTTATCAATTGAAAGAAAATACGAATTCAGGGGCTGGTACATCTTTGAAACACGCTCAATAGCAGGCAATAACGCTAGCCATCTAGTTTTACAAAACCCTAATATGCGATTGTATTCCACTCCGACATCGAAGCAAAACTCCTTAAGTTTTTCAACACGAACGGTGTACATATAGAAGTGGGCGCATATCTTCATTATAATATTTTCTACGTCTAGTGGCAATAAATCTGCTGCAGTCTGTATTGCATTGTGTATAATATGTGCGGAACACCCGACCCCAACCAAAGACTGTTTTAAATTACTATCTAAACGGCTAAATACATTATTTTTTGTCAGACAATTGTATATAGAGACTATAGTACTATCATCAACACGAAAATTTTCTTAGCCGGACACACCGTCGCTAATTATTTCGGTTTTATTTTTGAGCTGGTTTCTTTTATTAAATTCGTATATGCACACACTCCTACTGGGTAATAATTCTTCTATCGTATTGTTTTTTTTTTTTTTTCTTAATTCTATCGAATTATTCAAATTAAACTCAAATTCAAATACGTATAACATACTCTCGCAGAAAATAGGTAGGTAGGCAATATTATTTATTTTATTGAATAGGTAAGTATGTATTGCCATTTTTTTTTCAGTTATACGGGAACAGTATAAATGAAATCAGCTTTTTATGCACTCCAAATATCACAGACTCATTGGATTATTCGAAAAATAAGACAAGCTGTCATCTATGTTTTGGTAATGTGGAAAAACCTAAATACGGGCCTCAATGATATCAATAATACGACAGAAAAATTACGGACACGGTTGTAAATAAAATAGAAAATGGTGCTTTTGCCCAAATTAAAAAGAGTAACCAACACAATAGTCTACTTTATTACCCAAAATAAAAATGAACTACCTGTTTTCACAATTCTTACGAAATTCCCATTCAAATTCAATAAAATTAACTTTGGTTTTTCTAGATTTTGTAAAAATGTAAAGTTATAGAGAAAATCCTATAAAGATAAGTTGACAATTTTTGGATTTTAAGATTTATGGCCCAATATAAAAATGCACTAATATACAAAACATAATATATGCGGTTGGCCGGTGACACTTATTCGGCGAATTGTCTGTTCAGTAAATAGACCTTAGTGGCTTGGATAGCGTCATGATAGTTTTTAATAGCACCAATATAGGTTAGCACTCAGATGTAAAAATATAAGACATGTTATAGCTTTCTGTTATTTCTAAATTTCTAAAGAATGACATTATGAATTAGTATTCCATGGCTTTATGAAATATTTTAGAACGAGTTTTCAGTTAAATAAAGAAGTATGAAAAATAACGTTGGATGGAAGGTATAAAAGTTAATATCAATTTAAAAACTCAGAAATGAAGACCTACCCACCCGTACGGCGTATACATTATGAAATTTTCATTGTACATAGTTGTGTAACTGTAACTGACTGTTTCAAAAAAAGTTACATACTTCTTATTAATAACTTCAAGCATACATTTCGAACATGAGCTTTTTTTTTAAATACCTTCAAGATCCGATAACCATAATCAATTAAATAATTCGAGTAAATCAGAATAATCAATCATTTATCCACAGAAGAAAGAATTCATCTGTGCTTTGAGCAGAATTGAAAAATCTCGTGAATCGAAAATGCAGAAATTCTTCCAAAGAAAAAGAAATGCATATCCAAATACACACAAAGTAGGTACCTGCTCATCTCATTCATAAAAGCAACAGACGAGAAACCTGACAAATTATAAAATCATCCACACTCTGAAATCGGAAAGGGAAAGCATATCAGAAAACAGCAATGCAAATGTATACGCATTCATTCAAGTAAGGATGTCGCGTTCCACTTGGGTTGCTTTTCCTTTAAAAATGTATCAGCCACCAGCGCTGACACCAATGCAACCGCCACCATCGAGGTTTATGCGCCTACTAAAGTAAACCAACGAAATCTATGATCTTCACCCTCTAAAATATTTGAGCTTAGGTATGAAGACGATGGTGGCGTAATGATAGGATACACGAAGTGATAGTACTATAATGTTTATATACAATGGCTATGCACGAGTTGCTGAATATGCAGATGTGTACACGCTAAACTTCCCATCACGGAGCTGCAACGCTCCATTAGTTTTAAGACATTACCATTGATTCATAATAAAGTATCTCAAGAAGACGGATGTGTGCCTTTGATTTTTAAAACATTACATGGCGACCGTGACAGTGATCTACCAAGTGTTGTGTAGATCTTCTGTTGTAGCTAAAAAAAAATTTCATAAACCAAGCGAATATCACTACAAAAGTGCTAAAGTGACATAAAATATAATGTTTGAGAATAAGATACCGATTGTTTTGCTTTTTTAAATATTATAATTGTAATTTGTCGTGCACTTCATATTCCTTAAATTATCTAAACTCTGCACATCTCAAACAACAGAAATTTATCAATTACTCTTTACTCTTATAAATATTAGCAAACATCTTTTTCTCTTTACTTTACTTTTATATTCTAAATATTTCTATTGTATACCAGTATACCAGTTTAATGTTTTACTTATGTTTCTCGGTCACTTGGATTCCGACCAGCAACACGATAAGTACCAACCAACCAAATAAATCACATTATAACGTTTTTCGAAATTGCGTTTGTTCGTGTATTTGTTGAAGAAGATTATTCTCCATCCAGGTGCTGGTCCTTCCAGCATTTCGCTTTTTATTATCAACCATCTTTTTGGTCCGTATCGAGCCGGATTTCACTCCTATCGTGTTAATCATCGATTTCAGCTAATTCGCAGTAATTGTACTGTGTGGAAAGTGTCGCTGTGCTGTGCATTCATCGCTAGTTAACGGAATACCCGTTAATAAAACACTCTCGTCAGCTTCAAGCGCACAGTAATCTCACAGTGATTGTAGTCCAAATCGAATTATTTTCCGACAATTATTCGAAGTTAACTTTTGTGACATTTTTATTCAATTTTGTTGTGTTGTGCACAGGTGCACAAGTGGTTGATGCAATTTTCATTGAGTCCCGCATATATGTATGATTTAGACAACACAAGTGATTAGGAGAAAACGTGGTTTCTACCACATGTAATACGGTTACCAACATTTTTATTACCTTTCGATATCGACGTGGTTCATATAAACGTTGGAACGGTGTATTATAGACTAGGTGCATACGTGGCTTTGCTCATTCATTTCGCTCGCGATTTTTAAGCTATTTAAAGACAATTTTCATATTGACCTCGTGGAGAAATGGTTGCCACTTGTTGTCTTTCTGCTCTTCGTGCAGCTCGAGGAAACTTAAAGGGTTCGCTAACAAAATTATTAACTTTTACGGAAACTATCACCGAACTCGTTACACTGGCAAATCTTGAGGTTCGTTTAGAGAGGGCAAATGATTTATGGGCTAAGTTTTATATTTCCCAACAACAAATATATGAGCATAAAGATGAAGATCGATATGTTGATTCTGAAGAGGAATTCGAAGAATTTGAAGCAAAAGGTTAAGTCGGCTCTCCTGTCCGCGGTTCAGGATAGGCAGAAATGTACGCAACTTGACATAGCTAATAACGCTGTTCCTAATTCGCAAGCATTGTGCGTTCAACAGGCGGCCGCTGCTCCATCACCTGAAAATGCATATTTACCCAAAATTCATATCGAGCCGTTCTCGGGCTCTTATCACGGATGGCCTTCGTTTCGCGACATGTTTCAGAGTTCAGTGCACAACAAGAACCACTTATCGCTAACTCAGAAATTCCATTTTTTGAGGTCCTGCCTCCGTGGCGAGGCAATGAATTTGCTCACACACATTCATGTGTCTGACGCTACGTATGAGCAAGCATGGGATAGGATTGAGAAAAGGTATGATAGGCCACGGTATATCATCAGCAGCCTCGTAGAAACACTTATGCAGCTCCCATCAATGCAGGCTTCGAATGTCAAAACCCTTAGGAAAATTTCCGATGGAGCTGACGAGGTAATTAGGGGCCTTAATTCAAGGGACCCGTGGATAATTCACGTGCTGATAGGTAAATTAGATCTAGATACTCGACAGGCTTGGGCAGCTGCTAGTGTTGATGAAGATTATCCTGCCAATGCGATTTCTTAAACTTTCTCGAACGTCGTTGTGAGGCACTTGAGTCCTGTAAGGGAGTTTCATCAATAAAACTAAGCGAGCCGTGTTGAGAAGTATGCATGTGTCGTCCTGCATTCAGTTTCAAAAGTGCAACTTATCGCATGCACTCCCGGAATGCCCGGAATTTCTCGCAATGCCTATAGAGGCAAGAAGAGATTTGGTAAAACCGAAAAACCTTTGCTTCAACTGTTTGCGTGGTAGATATAATGCTTCTAGCTGTCTGTCCAAGTTTCGGTGTAGAAGCTGTAATGCTAGGCACCACAGTTTGGTCCATCCTAGTTCTACCCAAACAAATCCAGGTAATACCAATCGCGTCATGGAACCTGCCGTTGTTGAAACCACCTGGTCTAATGCCAATACTCCATCAACATCGGCAAGTCACAATCCAGTTATAACAAACCACTCCCTTAACTTCACTTCTTTTCTGATCGATACGGGATCTCAGGTTTCTTTTGTCACCGAATCTTGTGTCCAAGGTCTTGGACTTAAACGGACAAAAGGCCGCATACCAATTAGCGGAAT
This sequence comes from Cheilosia impressa, assembly GCA_948293265.1. Lineage (NCBI taxonomy): Eukaryota > Metazoa > Arthropoda > Insecta > Diptera > Syrphidae > Cheilosia > Cheilosia impressa. The sequence continues at coordinate 61,360,099 of OX411880.1, forward strand.
CGGTGCTATCTCCGCTGGACAATCTAAAGGTCTTGTTTCTATAACAATCGCTTCCCGCTACAACTCAGCGAACCACTCGGTGGATACGTACATCTTACCTCGCGTAACTTCAGCATTGCCAACTGTTTCTTTTGATGTGAAACATTGGCATCACATCTCCAATCCTACCCCCTTCGGGTAGGGGAAAGAATATACCCGAGGTAGGCATGCCTGTCGTAAGAGGCGACTAAAATCCGACCTCCGTATACCGAGCTTATGGTGCATACAAAAATGCAATGAACAAAACAAAAAGATTAACTACCCCAGGTGGCAGTCCAGCTTTACTGGAAAATCCACCCTCTTCGGAGGTCGGCTCTACGGATTCTGGGGAGAGCCGCTTATTGCAATCCATTGACCCTTTTATAAAATGTTCAAGGGTATCTCGATCTCCTCCATCAAGATCGAATAACCCATGGAAAAGAAGTCCGCCGGGAGCGCCAGCGCGTGAAAAACAGGACTCAGTGAAAAATAAAAGTTTTGAGGAAGAAAATAAAGCACTCCGAATCAAGCTTAAGGAAATGGACCTACTCTATCAAGATTTTAAGAAAGAGATAGATCTGCTAAAAGAAGAAAATAAGGTTCTAAGGAGCAATCGTTTGCTGAAAGAACGCGAATGTACTCCACCACGCTTAGCTAGTCAGGAATACCACACCGACGAAGAAGAACTAGCACGCGAAACGAATCAGGTCGCTAAGAAAAGACCTAGTAAGAAAAGGAGAGCCGGTTCTTCCCCCGAAGTCGAGCCCCTAAAAGAACAAAAGCGTAAAGAACCGCAAGAAAAACAACTTCGATCACAAATTCGCGCACCGCCTCCCATAAACGTCGTTGGGGTAACGGAATATAATAAGTTGCATAGCCTCCTTAAAGGAACGATAACATCGAAATTTAAGGTTACATCTTTAAGGAATAATGCGTGGAAAATTTATTTATTTATTTGTTTGTCAACAAAGTACTTGGCCTTTCTTAGACATATTACAAAAAAGTGAACTAAAAATTGAGGAACAAATTATGTAAAAAAAAGAAAATACAGAAAAAAAAAAAGAAAATGCAAGTACAAAACTAATTCAAATTTGAGCAATACAATTACAACTGGAAATAATTGAACAAGATGGATTTTATTAATGGTATTGTCATATTAAAGTCAATTAAAGACGCACACTCATTATACAGTAACATTAAACCATTTAAAGAGCAGGATCTACCGTAATTAGTACGAGAACGAGGAACATAAAAGAATCTGTTATTACGCAAATTAAGTGATGGAACATTAAGACCCAAAAGACTTAAAATATCAGAACAGTCAATCTCCCCAATAAGTATTCTGTGGAGAAAAATAACTCTTGACACCTTTCTCCTAACCTCAAGGGACTCAAGTCCAATAAGTTGTAATCGGGCTGAATAAGGGGGTAAGTTATTAAAATCGGACCAAGGAAGACATCTGAGGGCAAACCTAAGAAATCTCTTTTGAATTGCTTCGATTCTAACAACATGAGTATTGTAGTATGGACACCAAACAATGGACGCATATTCCAACAGTGATCGAACAAACGACAAATATAAAATTTTTAGCGCATAGGGGTCAGAGAACGCCCTAGCATAACGTTTAAGCATTCCCCATGCTCTAATGGCTTTATTTGAGATATATTCATAGTGGTAAATGTAGGATAGTTTACTATCTAACATAACCCCTAAATCTTTTATCAAAGAAACACGCGGAATAGCATTACTGTCGAAGGAATAAGCATGAGTGAAAGGTGAGGTACGACGGGAAAATGTAATAACCGAACATTTACTAACATTAAGGGACAAGTAGTTTTTAGTTCACCACAAAACGAAATTTTGGAGATGTGCATTTAATCTATGAAAACTATTCGGATCATTGCATGAAGAGTATATCTTAAAATCATCGGCAAACATCAGGATTTTGCAATGTGGAACAAATTTGACAACATCATTAACAAATAAAATAAATAGGAGTGGGCCTATGTGACTTCCTTGAGGGACACCGGATGTTACCCTGATTTCTTTGGATAAGTGTCCACGGAACTTAACAAATTGGTATCTGTTTCCTAAATAGGATGATAGCCATTTAAGAAACAATGTAGGAAACCCTAAATGTTCAAGTTTGTAAAGAAGAAGCCTGTGGTCAACTCGGTCAAACGCTTTACTGAAATCAGTGTAAATGGCATCGACCTGATTACCCTTAGATATCTCACTAATAACAAAATTTGTAAAAAGGAGAAGATTGGTAACAGTGGATCTGTTTTTTACAAAACCATGTTGGTTATTGCAAATTAAATTTTTACAAAAAAAATTCAACTTATCAGTCACCACCTCATCAAACAGCTTAGGGATGGACGATTGTTTACAGATTCCTATATACTTTTCAATATTATTTTTCCCACCAGATTTAAATATTGGTACAATAAAAGAATTTTTCCATAGGGAAGGAAAGATACCCGTCTTTAGCGATACATTGAATATGTGGCAAAGTATGGAATGTAAAGGCAAGGCACACATTTTTAAAAAGCCAGCTGGAATACCATCGGGTCCAGGATTGAAATTTAGAACCAAACTTCTAAGTTTACTCGGTATCATATCTTCGGGAAAGGCAATATGACTAAAAATAGAGGAATGTGGATCACCTAAATAAAAAAAAAAAGTGTTCATCTATAACTGAACCGGGATTTGAATACACTGATTGAAAAAATGCTGCAAAACTATTGCAGATAATGCGGGGATCATCTATTGACTGATCTTGAAAGAAGAAAGAGCCCGGAAAACCATCACTATTTTTTTGTAAATTAACAAAATTCCAAAATAATTTAGGCGATGATTTGATTTTTGATTCGACATCATTGATATAAGCTGAGTAGGCTTGGTGAATAGAAGTTTTAAACTCGGTTCTGAGCTGACGATATAAAGTATAGTCGTTATTCGACATACTCGAGCGCCACTTCTTATAGGCTCTATTTTTAAGAATTTTAAGTCTACGTGTATCATCATTATCCCAAGGACAAATACCATTTATAAAATTTTTAATTTCAACAACTGGGGCAAAATCAAAAATTATGTTCTTTAAGACGCGATAAAATATCGAACAAAGTTCATCTACTCCAAGAATTAAAAATGGACTCCAGTTAAAATTGTAAAGCTCATTACAGATGTTATAAAAGTTAGCGTTTTTAAAATCAAATTTGTAAGAAGAAGAAACATTTAAAATATTAAACTCAATATGACAAAACAAATATAATGACGGATGATAGGTGTCTTCAGGAACCAGCGGAGTTAGACTTCTAGTTACATAACTATCATCGTTATAATTGGAGAATATTAAGTCCAACGAGCGATTCTGATGGTTTTTAATTGGATTCATTTGAAAAAGTCCAATCGATTGAAAGCAGTCGATGATTTCGGCCTCAATGGTTGATAAGGTATTAGCATGGGTTAGATACGTGCAATCAATATCTCCGGCAGTCCAATCAATTTTGGGTTGGTTAAAGTCACCAAAGACATAAAGCCTGTCAGAAGCGGATGTAAGATTTTCAACATAGCGAATGGCATCCAAGTATCTAATCACTACGGAAAGCTGTGTTCTAGGAGGTATATAGACACACACGATGAAGATTTTCGATGAGGCGAGATCAAATTTACTGCCACAGATTTCGATATCCGAGAAATCGTCAAGTTTTAGTTCCTTAGGATTTAAATCTTTTCTGATTGCTATAAGAACACCACCAAATCGTTCGAATGAACTATTTTCAGGTGATCGATCACAGCGATTTACAGAATAATAGTTTGGGAAAATAACTGCATCGGAAAAGCTGTCATCCAATCCAGTTTCTGTGATGACTATGACATCAGATGAGGAGCTGAATACATTTAATAGGAACTTCGTACATTTTGTCCTTAGCCCTCTCACATTTTGATAGAAGAGGGCAAGCTCGGTAAGTTTTTTGGCTTCCTGTTAGAGTTGTTCTTGTTAGGTCGATTTGTAAACTCCTTCACAATCATATTTTTCGGCCAAAAATTTGGGTTTACTAAAACTTTTCCAATATCCGATGGAGCGAGCAACTTAAATGAGGCTGATATTCGGTCCGGCAGGTTTTCAGGTGTAAGGCTATGACATTTGATAGCATCGGTGTCAATGCCCTTGCTCCTTATAAAGTTGATTATATCCACAGGTTTAGTACCGTATTGTAAGCGTGCTAAAAACACGGCAAAAGGTGGAGGCACAACTCTCAAAGAGCTGTCAGAGTTGCTAGCCACTGACGATGGAACGATGGAACATGTACCACCGGCAGCAAGAGGGTTAACAGCAGCATTAATTGTTGGCTGGTTACTAACAATGGACGCTGAGGGTGACGTGGATGGTACAGGTTGTAAAGATGTTGACGATTTGTCGAATGAGACTTCCATACTGGGAATGACAACTGATGGTACAGGTGGTAAAGATTTAGCCGATTTGTCCAATGAGACTTCAACACTGGGAATGACAACTGATGTGGTTGAATTAGAACGCAGAATCCTTTTTGGTTGTAAAAGTTGAGCCTCAGTGTTTAAGCGTACAGCGAGATCATTGCCCAACTGCTGGTGAGAATTAGATTCCTTTGTATTATGTGTTGGCAAAATGCGTAAAGGCTCTTGAACTGATAAAGGACTCAGCAAATTAACGATAATATCCTTTGATTGTGGTAATTGTTGATGTAAAGTGTTCTCAATATTTGCAAAACTATGCTGCATCCTATCGATATTCGCAGAGTCAAAATCCAACGTCTTCTGTAGTTCGGCAAATATAGATGCGATATTTTTAATACACTTTTGCGCCTTAATCAGCTTCCAGTGAAGGACATCAGGTGAGATATTTCGATGATTTTCACAATAAAAACATAGACCAGGAGTAGAAATGATTTTATCTACATCTTTTCCTTTTAGGCCTACGCATTTTGCATGAACAGGTTCAAGACAAATTCCACACGAAACGCTGACATCGTTCGTGTTTTTCTTACAAATGTAACAATCAGGGTTACTCATGATCTGGCAACTCCGTAGCGTAGATAGTACAACAACCAAATTAAAAGTACAGCAGATAATGAGGTTGATGAAAATGATGAAATGAGGTGCGTGCAGAAGATAAAAATATAAACAAATGTGGTGAATATCAAACTTGCTTTAGAAGGCAGAACATACACCCAAAAGTTGTACTCACACGGTGGAGAAAGTAGGAAGAATGCAGGTGTAGTCCAAAATGGTAGAAAAGGATAGAACCACTTTCTCACTCAAAGGCAGCCGTTAAAGGTTGATGCAGTTTAAAATATGTAAAGACAACCGTTTTGAGCTTTAAGTGTAGGCCAGCAAAATTTGCTTCAAAGGCAGAACAAATACTAAACGTTAGAGCTCACCGGGATAAACGAGACAGGCAGCTTTAAAAGAATGTGATAAAAGGAGATGGGTGATTGAATATCACTCAAATATACACACAGCAAAAAATGTATATGAAAATTAAATTAAATTGTTTGTTAACACTTTTTAAGTAAAAATAAATAGCAGCACAACTCGCGAGGTATCTCAAACTGTGAAACAACTTGACGAGATTTTAGTACAACACAAGTTGCGCCTTGGTAACTCAAATTTAACAGATAAAAATGAAAATATAGCAAGAGGCGAAATGAGTAGGTATGACACTATCAGCGATAACGTCGATAACCACGATGATTACCGGACAGTATCCCAAAAGCTAAATACCGAGAAGATCCAGTGGTATACTTTCGAAATAAAGTCTGAAAGGCCACATCGTGTTGTAGCAAGGGGACTCCACCCCTCATGCACCAAAGACGAGGTTATAAACGACCTTCAAACCAAAGGGTATAAAATTCTTGATGCCGTAAATATCATTAAGAAGGAGAAGCAACAAACGGAAGTCGATAAGGATATCGTGGTAAGACGAGGACTTCCGCTCTTTATGCTTACATTCGATAGGTCAGATAATATCGAAGATATCTACCGAATTAAAACAATATTAAATATCGTGGTAAAAATCGAACCCATGCGTAGAAATGTAAGAATAGTTCCACAGTGCAAACGTTGCCAAGGATTTAATCATACGCAAATGTATTGCCAAAAAGAACCACGATGTGTGAAATGCGCCGGAAATCACCTCTCCCAAGACTGTGGAGTTAAAAAACAGTCCTCCGCTACCTGTGCTAACTGCAAGGGAAAGCACCCTGCAAATTATAGAGGCTGTGAAGTAGAGAGATGCGCTCCTTAAGCCGGAAAAAGCTAAAATAAAACCGCTAACTAAGACAAAGCGTAAGGCTGTTCAGGGGATAGTAGACAATCTAAAACCTCCGGTTCCTGACCGTAAGAATTTTAAAAAAAGGGAAACGGCAGAAATGCCCTCGACCTCTGTTGTCAAAGGAAACCCTTTTCAAAAATTGCCATCAGGAAAGCCACCGAATAGTGGCCCTCGGACAGCCAGAGTGCAGACCTACGCTCAGGCTGTGGCATTCGAAGAACCAAAAAACGTTGAAACTTCGCCAGCAGTGTTTCTCATGTTTTCTCAGTAATTCTCGGGAAACTTGAAGAACAAAGCAAAATAAATAAAATTATTCTCGATCGGTTGGTTAAGCTCGAAAATAATTCAAGGAAAACGCGTACTTCAAATATAATATGAATGAAAAACCAATGTTAAAAATATGTCTGTAAACGGACTTTTGCAAAAACTCGATGAATTGGAAGTATTCATGCGCGAAAAGGATATTGACATTTGCTTTATTTCTGAAACCCACATAAAAGAGCGATCAATTTTGAAAATAAAAGGCTACAATGATTTGCACGCTTGTCACCCATCTGGAAATGCGAGAGGTGGATCATCATTGTTTATTAAAGACTGCATTGAACAATATGAAGACCTGAAGATAGAGCTTGAAACTATGCAACTGTGCACGATTCGAGTAAAAAATAATCAGCGTACTCTTAGAATCTCATCTATCTACTGTCCACCACGCTCCGCGCTTGAAAAAAGTGATTATACTAACTTGCTTAAATCGCTCAAAACCAAATTTCATTATTGGCGGCGACTTTAATGCGAAACACACGTTCTGGGGCTCTAGATTCATCTCGCGAAAAGGTAGAATGCTCTATGGGGCAGGTATGGAGTACAATTGTGATTTCCACTCGACGGGCAAACCGACCTACTGGCCCACTGATACTTCAAAAATACCTGATCTGATAGATTTTTTCGTCGTGAAAGGAATATCTACCAACCACATTAAAGTTGAAGAGAGCTTTGATCTGTCATCTGATCATTCACCGGTTATTTTAACGTTGAGCGCAAAACTAGTCAATAACCAAGAGCCAGCTAGACTTACTGGTAAAACAACTAACTGGGAAGACTTTAGGAACGAAATTGAAGAGAATGTTGAACTGAGCGTTCCACTTACGACACCTTACGAACTTGAGGTTGAAGTTGATCGCTTCGTTGAAGTCGTTCAGCTCTTACTTACTTACTTAAGGTGGCGCTACAGTCCGGGGTGGACCTGGGCCTCAACAAACAAGTTCAGCTCGCTTCCTGGAATAATACGCCTAACCCAAGAAAAACGCCGGCCAAATACGGTTTACGATATCCGCCCGAAATAAAAGAATTGGTCAACGAAAAAAGGAAAGCGCGTAAAAAATGGCAACAGAGTCGCGCTCCGCAACATAAAGCACATTTTAATTATTTGTGCAATTTGTTGAAGACAGCTATTAAGGATTTTAAAAATCGGGCGATAGGTTCTTACCTTGAAAGTTTAACAGCGAAAAAAGATTCCAATTATTCACTTTGGAAAGCTGTAAAAGGCACCAAAAGGTCCAAAATCCCAGCGCCGCCAATAAAAATAAATCAAAATGAATGGGCAAGGGAAGATAAAGAAAAAGCGGACGTTTTTGCCGCCCATCTACTGGAAACCTTTAAACCGTACGGTGGTCGAGCGGCTTACGGCAGTACCAATGGTGGGACGGAGTTACTATCTAACGATTTTTCACTCACATATACAACGCTAAGGGAACTAAAACGTGAAATCGAATCGCTAAAACCTAAGAAAGCTCCTGGTTATGATTTGATCACCGGAGAAGTTCTCAAATTTCTACCTCGAAAAGCATTAATTAAGCTTCTATATATTATAAATGCTGCGCTCAGACTTAAACACGTGCCAAGCCAATGGAAAGTCGCGGAAGTCATTATGGTTTTAAAACCAGGAAAACCGCCAAATGAAGTAAAATCGTATAAACCAATTTCGCTTCTTCCAGTCATATCTAAAGTTTTCGGGAGGATATTACTTAGGCGCCTACAACCGGTTATAGAAGATAATAATCTAATCCCTGACCACCAGTTTGGGTTCAGAACCAAGCACTCGACGATTGACCAAGTGCATAGAATTACTGACGTAATAGAGAAAGCATTTGAAGAAAAAAAGATATGCTCAAGCGTATTCCTCGACGTCTCACAAGCCTTTGATAAGGTGTGGCACGACAGCTTAAAATTTAAATTCCGACAAATTCTCCCCGTAAGCCTATATGATATCCTGGAATCATATCTCGGGAACAGACTCTTCCGTGTTAGACATGGTGTACAATACGCGGAGCTTAAAGAAATTTCGGCCGGCGTACCGCAAGGAAGCGTCCTTGGGCCGCTTCTGTATCTGTTATATACTCGCGATATACCAAGAGAAGATGGCACTATCCTTGCTACCTTCGCCGACGACACCGCTATCCTTGCAGTAGGTAATACGATCGAACAAACGACTGCAAAGCTGCAAACCACACTGAATAAAGTAAATGAATGGACGAGGGACTGGCGGATCGCCCTCAACGAAACTAAATCTGTTCACGTAAATTTCACATATAGGAAAACTAATGACTTGAAAATTTTCCTAAATTTGGCTCGAATACCCTTTGCTAACGAGGCCAAATACCTGGGAATGAAACTCGACGCAAAGCTGAAATGGAATTCGCATGTGAAAATGAAACGTAAAGAACTCGATATCAAATATAGAGAAATGTACTGGTTACTCGGAAAACATTCCCAGCTCAGTACCGAGAACAAACTGCTTTTATACAAGCAAGTGCTAAAGCCGGTGTGGACCTACGGTATACAACTTTGGGGTTGTACCAAGAAAACAAATGCCAATATTTTACAAACTTTTCAAAATAAAGTACTAAGAGAAATTGTCCAAGCACCGTGGTATACTAGAAACGACGATATCCACAGGGATCTCGGAATTCCTACAATCGAAGCTGAAACTAGAAGCTTCGCGCGAAAGCATAGAAACCGACTACCCGAATAGCACAGATTGTGATTTGCAACAAAACTTCGATTGTATTTCTGTTATATTTAAGTAATCTGTAACAAAATCCGTTCTATATCAGTTGTATTCATGTTCATGATGGACTAATTGTAACTTTGTCATTCGCAATGTTATAAATACGTTTTTTAAAGTTTTAAATTAGTTTACAAAAAAGGGGGATGTTTGAAAGTAGTTTCATAAAAGTTCGTAAGTTAGAGTTTTAAACAGGTTGGTAATATATTGCAGTAACATTTAGTAAATTTTCATTTTGGGTACCTCTAACTAAAAAGTCCATGAAACTTTTATATAGCAGAATCTTAACAACGAAGTAACTTAATTACAATCAAAAGTCGTAAAGTTTTTATTATGTTATATAAGAAACTTAAAGTCATTGATAAGTTTTTTATATGTTTTTACAATGAATCCTATTTTAACAAGTCAAATATGTTTCATTATATGACAGCTACTCTAACGCCATTTGGAATTATTAGCTTCAGTCGTCGTCAATCACTGCTAATTAGTAAAATAATTTTTAATTTCTTATTATGATGTTGATAAGAAAATCGAAATGTCAGCGCCAAGTTTCATAATGTTAACTTCATTATAACTAAACATACTTCACAACATCAAGTGGTTGTAATCAGCGTTGCCAAATCAGCTTTCCGCAATGATTCTACGTTCCAGAAAATGTTACTTCAATGCATAAAAACAAGATATAACCTCGAATGTAATATTGTTCCACCTAGAGGGTTCGCAATTAAAAAATATGTTGTACAAGTGAGATCAGGTTTTTTATCCTCGAAGAGGCAAAATAGCACTGATATGTAGTTTTATCATTTAAAACTCAACATATAAGTAAGCAATCAAATGTAAGTTAAAATGTTTAATGTAACTTAGATTTTTGAAAAATATTGCTTACAGTGTACTCACCTCGATAATGACAGATAACTGACGAGAATAATCATTTATTTTAACTGTAATACAGCCGTGCTATTTATATTTCCTGGTTATATCTTATGTCGTTTTCCATTGGGACCACCAAAAATCTTTTTCAGATCTCAGATTTATCGCGGCTCATGGAACATGCAACGAAATTGATCTGCTTTTGTGAATGGATTAGTGCTTTATTTGACAACAAAATCAGCTGTTCAAATTGCATTCGCTTTTGCAAAAATCTGCTATGGATATGGACCTGAAAAATGTTTCCCCTGTTGTAGAAACAAATGCAGTAGTTTCGGTGATTCGTAGTTTCCAAATGATGAGGAAGACAATAAAGATAATAATTCCTCCAAGATTATATCAATTGCTTTTTATGTATTTCTTTATTTTGCTTTTCACGACACTTTGCGCATTTGTTTTCAAAACTTCTTGCAATGACGTGAAACAGCTGTGGGTATTTGTGGCAGTATGTGTAAATCTGAAAAATTATCGAGATCTGCAAAAAGTGATCCGAATCGAAAAAAAGATTGATTTTTTTGCCCAATGGAACGCGAAAAGTGATTTAGATCAAAAAAAATATTGATTTTTTGTCCCAATGGAAAACCACATTATATTCTTTTTCTAAGAATGTTTGGCAACAGTGGCTATAATGTGTTCGACCAAACCAAAGTAAGTTACAAAGAAGTTATAATGCTATTAAAGCTTATTTTCAATTATAATGATGTTCCAATAAATATGGAAACAACAGTTTACTAACATTCAGTTGTTATTTTGTTATATCTTAATTTCAATACCATTTTAAGGAACATTGAAGTTGTAATAATGGTTCATGTTTTAATAAAGTTTCATGTAACAACCGCCATATTTTCCACCATTTTCTGTACGCATTTAACCCCATATTTTAAGATGAGAAAAATACCTTTCAATTTTCCCAATACATAACATGGTTTTTACAATTTAGTTTAATAGAAACTGATATAGAGGGTATACTAAAACTTGTTTCTATAAGTCTTTAAATACAAATTTTAATATATTCCGATTTTTAAACATTTCTTCTATTTAACACTTTTTTGAAGGCGCGTGAATTTTCCGCAACCAAAATATTAATGTTCGTGACAAAAGTAGTATTCGTTGGAAGATTTTGGTCAAAAATCGCAGCAAATTCGAACTTCCAATATAACATGCTTTAGATATTAATGCCTTTCAGATCGAATACATTCACCTTTCCTTTTATACTTCATAGTTTGTTTGTCTACATGTAGACTCAAAAAGCATTCTAATAATAACTTATTTAAAACTTCTCGAATGTTTATAGAAACATTTTTTATGCAACTCAAGAGTTACGTTAAAAGCAACATGTTTTCGTTGGAACAACGTAATAAAAACTATCATTTAACAAAAAATAACCTAAGTAAAACACAAATACAACAGACTTGTTGCAAAATATGAGGGGAAATGCGGCTATTTTGGTTACAATGTGGGATGTGACAATGTTACTGCAATACTTAGGAAATAAATTGATAGTTATATTAGAGTTGTATGTACCAAATTATAACCCAAGTGTGCTATTCGGGTAATCGGGCATATCAACAATACAGTCCGACAAATTTTGGATGAGAGTAATTTTTTGCGCCGACTACAAAGAACGAAACCTTTCGACTTGGCAAGATAAGGATTAACCGCGTCTTAATTGCGGAACATGCAGGATCTTTCAGTGGAAAGTAACCTGTCAAAAGTGTTTTTATTTCGTTATAGAAAAATTGCACGATAAGTTTTATCTTAGTTGCAGTATCTAACAATTTATCGAAGGGTGGTGTTTTTAGTCAGTAGAAATCTGACACTACTATGAGCACGCGCTAGCTATTCTCATAGTGTCTTTGGAAGATTTTCACCTACCCTCGGGAAAAAAAAAAAAAAAAAAAATTGTGTAAATTGTTGCAAGTTGATGTTGAGTGTTTTAATTTATATTTGCTGTGTTGGGTATGACAACAGTGGTGTGCATGAGTTTTCGTACTGTGATTTTATGAATTTATTTATTATTATAATTTTATATATTGTTGATTCGAAAATATTTGTTAGGTATATACATTTTATTGAGATTATTTTTGGCTGAGTATGAAAGTAACCTGTCAAAAGTGTTTTTATTTCGTTATAGAAAAATTGCACGATAAGTTTTATCTTAGTTGCAGTATCTAACAATTTATCGAAGGGTGGTGTTTTTAGTCAGTAGAAATCTGACACTACTATGAGCACGCGCTTGCTATTCTCATAGTGTCTTTGGAATTCACCTACCCTCGGGAAAAAAAAAATTAAAAAAAAATAAAACATCTCCAATCTAAATTTGGCCGATACGTAGTTTAATAACTCCAACCCAGTAAACATTTTGCTCGGTGCAGACAGGGCGTAGGATATTTTTAAAGGCGAAATTATTCGCAGCGCAGAAGGACGCCCTATTGCGCAAAAAACTTTTTTTGGTTGGGTGTTGGCAGGAAAATTGTATTCGGGCACAACAGAATAAGCGCTCTATACAATCGCTTCACCCAATCCTCGACATCGACGCTGCGTTACAGGCTTTTTGGACAATCGAGGAGGTAGATCCCCGATCACTTGTTTCCACAGAGGATAGAGCTATTAAACAGCATTTTGTAGCAAGCCATCGACGAAACGACCACGGAAAATACATCGTTCGACTTCCATTCAAACACCCACCAATCTTCACTGACATGCGCTGTTGTGCCATTTCTCGTTTAAGGGCCATTGAAAGAAAATTTCGAAAAAGTCCTGAACTTCTAACATCCTACTCTCAATTTATGGATGAATATTTATCACTAGATCATATGGAAAGAGTTCCTTCATCGGAGGTTGATAACCCTAATGTTTTTTATTTGCCTCACCATGCGGTATTTAACCCTAATAGTTCCACTACGAAGCTTCGGGTGGTATTCGACGGTTCGGTTAAGGATGCCAAAGGGAACTCTCTAAATGATTCACTCATGATAGGGCCGCCGATTTAACGCGACCTTTTTTCGGTATGTGTACGTTTTCGCCGACACACGTATGTGTTCACCGCAGATATAGTGAAGATGTTTCGTCAGATCTGGGTTGCCAGCGACGATACTGACTACCAACGAATTGTCTGGCGAACATCTCCAACAAAACCCTTGGAACATTTCCGCTTGCGCACGGTGACATATGGCACATCGTGTGCCCCATACTTATCGGTTCGGGTTCTCGAGCAATTAGCGTATGATTATCGCGAAAGCTACCCGGTAGCGTCCGATATAGTCCTCAATGACTTTTACGTCGATGACGTGGTGTCAGGAGGTGACTCACTCACTGAACTTGTATACAAACGGCAAGGGCTCATTGAACTTCTTTCAAAGGGTGGCTTACAATTAAACAAATGGCAGAGTAATTGTGCAGAGCTTCTGCAAGGTGGACAGATTCAGAGTGAAAGTGTTTTGATTGATAGCGTTAATGATTCGTGTGTAAAAGTTCTCGGTCTATATTGGAACTCTCGGGTTGATAATTTCTCTTTTCTTATTCATCTTTCTCCCGATGAATCCAATACAAAACGACAACTGCTTAAAGAGGTTGCACGTGTTTTCGACCCTCTCGGATTTCTCGCGCCTTCGGTCGTGCAACTCAAGATTATTCTGCAAGAGTTATGGTATCATAAACTTACCTGGGACGAGCCTCTGCCAGACACTGGCATAAAAAGTGACAGGAACTGCCCATTCTAGCCCAAATCCGCGTTTCTCGGTGCATAGGCTTATCGGATGCCAATGTTCAACTGCACGGGTTCTCCGACGCTTCGGCATCCGCATATGCCGCATTTTTATATATACTCGTTTCGTATTGTAGCTGCCAAAACTCCCGTTGCCCCAGTAAAACAACTTACTATTCCTCGATTCGAACTGTGCAGAGCCCTTCTGCTTACACGGCTACTCGTCGCGGTCTAAAAATCGTTAAACCTAACCTGTTCGAATATTTTTGCGTGGTGCGACTCACAAGTCGTTCTCTCGTGATTGTCGTCTTCCCCTCGTCAATGGGAATCCGTCGGTAATCGGACTGCCGATATTCTTACTACTGTTGTGATCTGCACAATCATACCCTACTCATGACCTGCCTTAATCATCACCTTCTCACTAGCAATACATTCCATACGCCAAATACAGTACCAGAGCATACGGCTATTAATAGGTCATTTGCTTTGTTTTCCTTTGGTTTCCATTCACCCAAACGCCACCCAAGCGCAATGAGTCAAGTGCATACTTACCCAAAACGATACACACGTAATCCAGCTCCGATTGCACAGCGGCAGGCCGACATATGGCAAAACTGAAGTGGTTGCATATCGGAGAAGTACTACGTTGTGATTTTGGGGAATAATACTAATTTATGAATGGATGACACTTGACAACAGCGTAAGGCGAATGACACCCAAGATGTCATTTGGGTACTTTTAATGGGAACGGAAAAACAATTAAGCGATGCCTAAAATACGGCGTATGCACATATGGTAACTATTAAGGAACTATGGTGCATGGGGGGGGGGGAAGATAGGAGACGGGTCATGAGAATTAAAATGTATAAAAGGCAAAGGTTGTGAACAGGGAAACTAGAGAAGACTTAACTAGCAAATTGATCGCAGCCAAGCTAAAGACAGCGGGTCTATTTGGCAATACTAGAAATAATAATAAAGAACACAGAGTCGCAGCCAAGCTTAGAACAGCGTGCTCTGTTGTAATAAAATCTTATTGTTTTATTTCAAACTCTCCCCTTTGCACTCTTCCCTCTCAAGAAGAAGCACGGTGCAAATCGTAACATTGGTGGCAGCGGTGGGATACCTAAAAGGTCCCAACTACCAAATCAAAAAACAAGACATAGATCTTGAGGCGTCTCTGCGGCTATATACCAGAGAAAGTGAAAGTGAAGTAATTAAGTGCAAAAGTGCCTGTCCCGAAAACCGTAAGACCTGGCGAATTCTCTACAAGAGACGCCGGAGGCAAACATTCGGGCAGTGAAAAGACCAGGCTGTAACTGCATCTATAATGCGTGAAGCCTGCCTGGCAACCAAGCTACAGTAGCAGTTCCAACACCACTAACAGCGGTAACAGTTCAACACCACCAACAGCAACAGCGGAAACAACATCACCAGCAACAGCAGTAGTTTTTAGCTTTTAAGGTATTTCTTTTAGTACTAGAATTTGTCTTTACATACATACATATACAAAAAAAATAATATATACAAACATACACCTACATATACTGTTGCTACCTTCTTTCCCATCTCCTCCCACATTTTTTTTGAAAATTGCTCTCACAAGACAAAATATTCAGACTATAGGTCTATTTGAACACCTTCCTTTTCACCCCTTGCCCGAATTTACACATAAAGCCAGGATAATGGATTTAAAAGTCAATATCACAAACATTTTTAATATAGTCCCGACTTTCAACGGTGATCCCTGCGAACTCGGCAAATTCACTTCCTGTGGTGACATACTTTTCTCCGCAGTTCAGGCCAGCGATAAATTAATGTTTTTGAACATCGTCAAAACCCGTCTTCAGGGCCCCGCTTTTGAGCTATTACAGTTCAACACTTCCATTACCACAAGGGAGGGTTTTAAAACCTTACTAAAATCTGAATTCAAGAAGAACAAAATCTCGATCCTCACTCAGAACGACCTCCTAGCGGTAAAACAAAAACAAAGGGAGCCAATCAAAGAATTCGGCGACAGGGTATGTGCATTACTAGCTTCTCTAAAATCCGCAACCCTACAAAGTACAATCGACGCCGTGGTACGATCTTTCCTAGGTGTAGAGGATAACAAATTAGCCATACAGGCATTTGAGGATGGTCTATATAACGACAATCTGAAAATCATGGTCCAAGCTCATGGTGAAACAGACCTTAAAAGAGCTATCGCCTTCACAGAAGACCACGCTGCAAGATTGGAAAGACTAACCACTTCACGAAAACCACCCACGAGACTCCCTTATTCATCAAAACCAACTTGTGAAATATGCAGTATACCGGGTCATACCAAAAAAACTTGTTACGGAAACAAGTCCCTCCAAGCTCAAAATTTCCCGCCTAACCAAATCAAAAGGGAAGTACGGTTCCTAATATGCAACTACTGTAATAAAAAGAACCACTCATTAGACGACTTCGCCAATCCCATATACATATTCAAAATAATCCTCAAGGCTCAAATCAACCACGAGTTCCCCAAAACCATTACCAGCATTACCCACCCAAGGAGCATTTTGCGACTTCATGTGTCATGTGTCGTGAGCGACGTCTTTAAGACGGTTTTGTTACCAGAAAATATTCCCAATGAGTAACATTTTCGACAAATGCTAGGTAACATTTCCCATTTAGGAATATTCCTATCTAGGGATTTTATGTCTACACAGATTCTTTATTGTGTCAAAATTGTTTCTTCAATGAAACATTATGTCCGCAGCGTGTAAAATGTGTGGAGATGCGTGTTCATGCACACAATTCCTAAAAACTTACTGTCAACACAGATTAAACGCGATTCCCGATTGGGAAGTTTGTGGCACACAGAATAAACACAATTCCCAATAGATTATTTGCTACACAAATAAGAACGAATTCCTAATTGGGAATATTTTGTTAGGTATCCATTTTGCATTGAAAAAAAATGTATATGGAAGATAAGAAATTTTAAATTTACTGTTTTGGTGGATATGGTGTAATTAAATAGGTTAAAATGTTACTATTATGTCTATATACACATCGTAGATTTATTTTATACTGATTTTATAATGCTCCTTATCAGCATTTAAAATACCATAAACAATTTTAAAAGAAAGTTTTCATTAAATACAGCATATTTTGTAAGGATCATCGTTTTTTTCGAAGTACATTAGTAACATTTCAAGGCAAAATGATGTTCCCCATAAAATTTCAGCAGCAGTTTTCTGTTTAATAATGAAATTTTTGATTCAGTCAGAATATTATATTGGTATATAACACAGGTACACAAAATGAATGACGTATTATAGCGTCACAAATTATATGGTATGGCATTCTTCCCAAATTGTGTGTACATAGGATTTGCGTCAAAAATAATTCCTACTTTGTGTTGCGCCACTTCCGAAACCAAATAGGAACTGTTACTTCGTTGTTTCGAAACATATGTTCCTAAATGGGATCACGAATTGACACCAGAACGTCGCCAGGCCTAAAATGTGTATTCGAATGCTACTTGGGCACTTAGGGGTAATAATAAAAATAATGGCCATGACCCAAGGCGGCAGGTAAATTATAACCATATTCCGCCTAATCAGCCATTAAACTTAACGGGAAACGACCGCAGTCGGGAGGAGGAGAACGGTTTCCCTTCCCGGCTACAAGTAGAAGCCGTAGTTCACCAAGAGATGGCTTAAAATTGGTTACCATTTTAATCGAACTCCTGCCCAACAACAACCTCAGCATGATCAGGATCCCATCCGAAAAAGGAAAGCTACGAAACTTAGTGATTGATACCGGTTCCGAAATCAGTATAATCAAAAACACTAGCAACCTACCAGTTAATAGTAATGCTAGCGACATGATCGTTTCCACCATGAATGGAGACAAAACCATGAGCGCTAGTCTTACTACTGAAACTTTCCATCTCAGATCGGGAAATGATCTTTTTAAAATAGAATACCCGTTCCACATCCTCCACGGAAGCACCTCCTTTAACTTTGACGGAATCATCGGAAATGACTTTCTCAAAAGATATTCTTGTGTGATCAACTATGTTCACAATACTTTAAGACTGTACCCTTCTTCTCAAAAACCAAACAAAGACTCAGCAATAGTCAATAAGAATGAGCAACCAAACAAAGACTCAGCAATAGTCAATAAGACTGAGCAACCAAACAAAGACCCAGCACATGTAAAAGCTGAGGCAACAACAGACATCATTAAAAAACAGAATGTAGTAACACTTCAACCCCGAACACAACAAGTAGTGGATATCCCTGTTCCCCTCAAAACTAATCTTGATATAATAATACAAAAACAAATGATCCAGCCAGGAATTTTCCTTGGCGAATCTCTAACCAAACCCACAAATTCAAAAGTCAGAGTCATGATGATGAATACCTCAGAGACTGAGCAAGAAGTCCGGTACGAGGACATCGATCTTAAGTAGGACAAGTTAGACAATTTTAACTTCATAGCAGGTAAAACCCAAGATATAATTAAAGAAAGATTATTCAAGCTAGAGTCAGTAATAGATCTTGGTCACTGCAATCAGGAAGAAAAGGATTAAATACTAGGGATTTGCCGACAGTACAACGACCTATTCTACCTAGAAGGTGACCAACTGACCTTTACTAACACAATGAAACACCCTATTATTACTAATCCCCATCAACCACCTCTATTCGTGAAACCTTATAGGCTTCCAGAATCTCAAAAAACCGAGATCCACAAAGATGTGAATGAAATGCTACACGAAGGCATAATCACTCCCAGCGCTAGTCCATGGAACTCTCCGTTGCTTCTGGTTCCCAAGAAACCAGACAAGGAAGGCAACAAAAGGTGGAGAGTAGTCGTCGACTTCAGACGATTGAATGAATTAACAGTTGGTGATGCATATCCAGTGCCAAACATTACTGATATTCTGGACCAACTAGGAAAAGCCAAGTACTTTAGTACCTTCGACTTGGCCAAAGGATTTCACCAAATCCTCATGGACGACGAAGGAAAATGCAAAACTGGTTTCAGCAACCCTATGAACACTACGAGTATACCCGTACGTGTTGATAGGATTACAGGGTTTAGACTGTTTTGTGTATGTCGACTACATAGTTTTATACGGTTACGATCTCGAGGAACACAATAAAAAATTAATACGAGTCCTAAACAGATTACAAGAACACAACCTCAAGCTTCAGCCTGACAAGTGCAACTTCCTTAAAAGGGAATTAAAGGGACGCGTTTGCCGACGAAGCATTCCGTACACTCAAAAATCTACTCATAGAGCCACCACTTCTGGCCTACCCCAACTTCGACCAGCCCTTTATAATTACAACAGACGCTAGTGACATCGGTTCAGGAGCCATTTTTTCACAGGGTAAAATAGGAGAGGAGAAGCCAATATGCTATGCCAGCCGCACTCTGAATGATGCGGAAACAAGGTACACAACTACGGAAAAGGAACTTTAAGCCATTACTTACTCAGTAAAACAATTCCGACCCAATATCAAGGCTAGCTCGTTGGAGGATCCTCTTGGACGAATACGAATATCAAATAATGTATAAACCTGGTAAGATCAACTCAAATGCTGATGCACTAAGTCGGATTTCTGAAATTGTCGATTGTCAAGAAAAGGAAAGTAAGGTATTAGTCACCACTAGGAGTAAAGCAAAGAGTCAAGATGTTGATAAAATAGTTGTGATAGGTAGCGAAGAAATTGCATCTCCACCAGTGGAATGCAAAATAATCGAAACTTTTAAACCAATCACGTTCGCTAAACACTGTTCACCCATCCAAATTTATATCCTATCCCAAGAAAAACGTCGGGAAGAAAAATTACTCAAAACTATTACTAACTACATTCGTCCGAATCCTACCGAAATAAAAACATACCCGAATTTGTCAAAATCGTCTGCATACGTCGTCACTACCTTGCCATTGGATATGACAGACACATCCACTTTTGAGAAAATCCTAATGAAAATTCGAAACTACTGCATGAAAAAGGAGACAAAACAAATAGACATTTCTATCCCATCAGGCGAACCAATAAACTGCCGCCTCAAAAACATCATATTTCGAATATTTTCGCAAACACAGACCACTCTCTTTATTTACTCAGACAATCGAATAAGCTTAGAAGACCCACAAGAGATCAATAAAATTCTATGTGATTACCATAATTCACCTCTCGGAGGCCATCAAGGTATCTCCCGAACCATTAAAAGACTCCAAGCAAGGTACTTCTGGCCGAATCTTGTAAGTGATACGAAGGAATTTATTCGCAAATGTGAATCATGTCAAAGAAACAAAAACGCACCTACTGTAGCCCGAAATTATGTGGAAAAAATTATATGTCGTTTCGGGGTACCCGAAGCGATACTAACAGATCAAGGTACTAACTTCTTAAGTAATTTATTTAAAGAAATATGTAAGATTTTAAAAATCAAAAAGATACAAACAACCCCATATCACCCTCAAACGAACGGAGCCTTGGGGCGTAGCCATCGAACGCTAGCCGAGTATCTCAGGCACTATGTTAACAATGACCAGCTTTCATGGAACACTTGGCTACCATACGCAATGTTTGTTTATAATACAACACCCCTTAACAGCACTTCGTTTAGTCCATTTGAATTACTTTATGGTTTTCCTGCACGGATACCTAATTCCATTTGCAGGAATCCCCAAACACTATACTATACTATCAGTAGCGTGGCGTGAACATTTTAAAATGGGAAGTCGAAGCAAAACTAATCACATACAAATGTAAAAAAACTCTACATCTGTGTACCTTGAAACAAAATCATACATTGTTCATTTGCTTTGCATCAACTAAGCAAAATCAATTCAAGCGACCTTTTTTATACTTACTTCAAGTCAATATTTATTCAATATTTAAAATTTACAATTTGCGCCCTGCAATCTGCCAACTGTATTTGTAAACCAAAACACCTACCCTACCTACCTCAACATAGTGCCTATAATTATCCACACAAGACACAATAAGAAAAGAAGAAGTAAAGGAAAATCGAATAAGTCGAAGAAAAGCGTGTTATTTTGTTCATATCATAACCAAGTGGGTGTAAAACACATACCCAAAACCCACCGCAGTACTCAGGGAAGAAAAAAAAGAGATAGATACAAATGTTCACTCAGCGTCAGCAGTCAGCACTCAAAATTAACGTAGTAGCAGTAAGTAGTAAGAACTGAGAATAACTCGAAGAAAAGCGCGTTATTTTCTACATAACCAAGTGGGTGTTGAACAAAGAGGTGTCAGACACAGTGCTCAGGGAAGAAAAAAAGAGATAACAAGCTTATATTCTCTCAAAATCAACTATCAAGTGAGAGCTTTAATAACCCGACATATTTTGGGTTCCCTTCGCTTTGTCGTGACGAGACGATGACGATGTTGTTATTGTATGAAAATGGATACACACAATATTATTTATTAACTGACTTTTGGTTTGCAGGATTATGTGTGTGTACCATTTTGTGAATAAAAATTCATTTGTGTTTCATGTATAGGTATATTTGGTTTTTGGTAGATAGATAGTGTTGACTGGTGGAGATTTAAAAAGGTAAGTCGGTAGGAATCGGGTTATATGGACGCCACGCCACTGTATACTATACAATTGCGATAACTACGCCAACGAGCTTAAAGCCCGGTTACAGCATGGTTACCAGACCGCTAAGGCTATACTACAAGACAAAAGGCAAAATCTAAAACGTACTATGGCAAGGGTTCAAACAATAAAACATTTAACGTAGGCGACAAAGTGTTAATTAAGAATCACTCTCGACGTAACAAACTCTCATCGTTATGGGAAGGACCCTATAACGTAACGAACATCATCTCTTCAGCAAATACTGAAATTCAAGTTCGGAACAAAATAAAAATAGTCCATAATAACGACCTTAAATTCTTCACGGAATTAACTTACCAGCAGATCATTAACATTCACATTCACATTTACACAAACATATAGACTAGCATATATTGTCAAACGACCCCAACTTAACATCTCCCCTTCTTTTAAAAAGATGGAGTCAACATACTACGAGCCAGATTGGGAATGGGGACTTTTTAACACGGTTACGCAAAAGAAACTCCGGTTGCGTCGTGGGACCACTAAGATAGGCAGAGGACATCCAAACGACATTGAGCTGGATACCGCGTTTGTGTCCCCTGATCAGTCAGCAATTCACGTAGATCTTAACGATCAAAAAGTGCACATAGCTGGCTACCATACCTCACGCGGAACATATGTCAACGGAGAAATACTCACCCCTTTCGAACTAGACTTCTGTCCTACCTACGTACTGAAAGGTCCACTCCCACGACGTTGGAACCCCATTACACGTAGTCCGCCACACCGAATCGAGTACGACGACGACGATGACGATGCATCGGGATATGAATCTTCCGACACCGTAGTGTGGGAACCGTCAAATACCAGGCAACAATAAAAAAAAATATATATATAACTCAACGTTTTTTTTTTACACACATAAAAGAAAAAAAATTGACTCATAAACGCCATTACAAAAGCAATGAAGTACATCGATAAACTCTTTCCAGATCATGAAATCTATTACCTTACTAATAAGATTAATCCCACTAATAAACGGATTACTTCAGCTAACTCCTATAAAAGATAATCCAGGGATCTACTTCGAGCAAATAGGAAAGGCAGAACTATATTCCACAGAATGGAAGCTTATAGTGTATTATGACCTACAAATGCTAACAGAAGAATTAGACCACATCCACCAGTATGTATTAGAGATCAATAAACTATGTTCACGACTGCAGGGAAAAACAAGTTGTGACATCCTCTGTAACAGCGCTACGGGCGAATTAAACAACCTAATGATGAACATGAATAACAAATACGAACTATTAAATACTAACAGCAGGCAGAAACGAGGATTGATTAACGCAGTTGGTATGTTAAGCAAATCTTTATTTGGCACCCTAGACAACGAAGACGCAACTTTTACGATAAACAAATAACAAAATTACAAATGAACGAAAATCACTTACTCACACTACTAAAAAATCAAACAATGATACTCGAAACTTGTGATGTGCTTTTTCTCAGGCCGAGGTTTTGCTCGCCGGATCCAAGGTCCAACCAAAGAAACACCAAACTCTGGTTAAGAGGTACTCTTTATTGGCAGTACTTTACTTATTACTAATACAATGTGTTCATTACAATGTTTTCATACAATACGCTAAACCTATATACCATAACAATGTTTCAATATAACTAGTATATATACATCTAAACTACGTGGCCCAACGACGGCGTGGTTCCTTAGCGGCCCAACGACAGCGTGGTTCCAGGGGAAGGGGGAGTGGCCCGACGACGGCGTGGTTCCTTAACGGCCCAACGACAACGTGGTTCCTAGTGGCCCGACGACGGCGTGGTTCCTTAGCGGACCAACGACAGCGTGGTTCCAGGGGAAGGGGGGAGTGGCCCAACGACGGCGTGGTTCCTTAGCGGCCCAACGACAGCGTGGGTCCAGAGGAAGGGGAAAGGGAAAGCAATGTCAGCGGAGATTGCCGACTCCCATATTTAAGAACTCCGAAAAAAACAATAGGAAACCAATTAGGTACCGTCAACGCCAAACTTAACACATTAAAAGATATGGTAAACACACTAACTAGCACCGAAAACGAACAACGTATTTTCTCTGAAATAGAATCACTAACTAGTTTTATCACTTTAATTATTATTAGATACCAAAACACAGTAAACGAAATTATAGACCTAATAACTGATGTTAAACATGGTAAAACTCATCCAGCAATAATTACCCCAAGTCAACTCAAAACAATAGTAGCAAAAATTAAACAAGAACTCAATAGCGGATTGAAGATCTCGTCCATCGTCACCAATGACATCTTGTCATTATAGCACATTACTACAATGAGTGCAATCGTACGCAACCAAAAAGTCATATACGAGCTGAAAATCCCACTACCTTACATAGAAAATTATCATATTTACAAAGTAATTCCTTTACTAACGAATTACAACGTAAGGTTAATACCTTCCCCCCTTAATGCAACCTAAAGCAAACAAACCTGTCGACTATATGGGTCCAACTACCCCAAGGCAATAAATGGCTGGTGTCATCAGACAACGGATACGAAATTGACGAAGTTAGCAATGACGACCTAACAACGTACAAATTAGAAAACACAGCCACGGTAGAAATAACAGGGAATTGTTACATAAAATCCAAAGAGTTAATCATTCGTTCGTACAACGAAAAATCTTCCTTCGTACATAATTCGTACATACCACCCCTCAACATTTTAAACTTCCTGGAGAACAGCACACTTATACATCTCAACCAAACAAACGAAGTAGCTTTCATAAAACTTTCGAGTCAAAACGAACTGGAATCAGTATCAAATCAAAAAATAATACAATTAGAAAACTCGGAAGAAAAACCATTGGTTCCTTTAGACATGCACAATATCCACCACTACACATTGGCTTATATAATACTGTTTTTGATTTTAGCATTTAGTCTACACCGCCTAGTAAAAAGTCTTAAAGCGAGGGGCAGCAAAACGAAACATGCTAACCCAAACCACGAAACAAGTCCATCCCAGATCCCTATGAAAACAGAACCAATCGCATATTCATGACCAAAATTGGTTTTAAGCACTGGTGTCTGGTTATTTCACTTTCCCTTTATCCCGAAACACCTTTTCCTCCACAAGAATAAAACCTTTCTCATAAAACTAATATAAGTATAACTTAGTCCTAGTACCTAGTCCTGCCATAAGTTCTGTTACACATTTTCAAACGCTTATCGTTAAAAACTTCTTGTGGGAATTGCACCGTTAACTTTTTTTCGGAACACATGCATTGATTAGTAAAGAAAACTTGCCAGTTTGGTCTCAGCTTGCGATCTATTAACATGGAGTGGGGCGTTAAAGAAAATCGAGTCGCGGTAATTGCGTTGCATAAGTGCGGGAAGAATGCTGGCCAAATTCTTGAGTTGCTAAAACCACTCGGCATATCGAGAATTTTTGTTTATCGGGCTATTGGTCGTTTCTGCGAATTGTCTGGAGTGGAGGACAGGTCAAGAAGTGGTCGCCCTCGCGTCGTTCGTACAAGTGCGGTAGTAAAGGCAGTGCGTGAACGAATTCGGAGAAATCCACTTAGGAAACAAAAGATCATGTCCAAGGAATTGGATATATCAACCAGATATATGGTAAGGTTGATTCGGGATGATCTTCACATGAAAGCCTATCGTCAGTCCACGGGACATCTCCTAACTCCTCAATTGAAAAAAATTAGGCTGGAAAGATGCAAACGACTTCTGCAGTGGCACGCTGGCCAATGGGCATGAAAACATTCTGTTTACGGATGAAAAAAATTTTACCGTGGAAGAAGTTTTTAATAAACAAAATGACAAGGTCTATGCCACGTCATCTAAGGAAGCGAAAAAAATCGTTCCCAGATTTCAACGAGGCCATCATCCAGCTTCCGTAATGGTTGGGTGGGGGGTATCCCATCAAGGTGTCACATCCCTCCATTTCTGCGAAAAAGGCGTAAAAACTGGGGCAAAGGTTTACCAAGAAGACGTGCTAGAGGGCGTTGTGAAAGGTTTGACCAACACTCTTTTTGGCCGAAACAGGTGGATCTTCCAACAAGACTCTGCTCCAGCGCATAAGGCCAAAACCACGCAGGAGTGGCTCAGGCTCAATATTTCTGGCTTTATACCACAAACTATCTTCTTCCTGTCGAGCTTTACGACGCCAAACACGGCATAATTCAATGGCTACAAAATCTTTGCTTCGGAGAGTCTCTATCCTTTTTCAAAAAACACGATCGTTTTCCTGAAATCATGTAACCTAAGTGTTAATTATTAAAAGACCAACCGCTTCGTTTGAGTGATGTACAAAGACTGATACTTTATTCATTGGTAAAGAGAGTACAAAGTAAGAAATGATACTGTAAATAATGCGAACTTCAGTTATGGATGTACAATAATATAAATTTCTTAACACTCCCACTTTATATGCACATATTTAATTCACAAAATAGGTATATGTAGTAGGTATCAAAAAAAATTTAAAAAGAATTTATTCTACTTCAAAAAAAAACTTTAGGTCGTAACATCTTTAAGATTAATTATATTCATTAGACATCGCAGTCGGAAAAATCTATCTTTAACTAATGGTTTTGTAAAGATGTCACTAAGTTGATTGTTTGACTGCACATATTCCAATTCGAATAAACCATCGGAAAATTTTTCACGTATAAAATGAAATCGGACGTCTATATGTTTCGTCCTCTTATGAAATTCTGGATTTCTAACCAACCGGATGGCGCCGTGATTGTCGATATATAAAACAGGTTTGATGTTTTTATCCGGAAGTAAATCGCTTAGTAATTGCCTAATCCAAACTAATTCTTTTACTGCCTCTGCCGCTGCGACGTACTCCGCTTCGGTTGTAGAAAGAGCAACGCACTTTTGGCGCTGCGATGCCCATGTGATGCAACTCGAGCCCATGAGAAAAACCAAGCCACTTGTGGATCGCCGAGTGGTTATATCTCCAGCATAGTCCGCATCACTGTAACAATTTAAAGTTAAATTTAGTTTATTTTCAAAAAATATACCATGATCCAGTGTCCCCTTTAGATATCTTAGAATCCGCTTCACCATATTGATATGAATCCTAGATGGGTTCTCTAGGTTACGGCAAACGCAACCAACAGCAAAAGATAAGTCTGGACGCGTTCCCACCATTAAATACATCAGGCTTCCAACAGCCTTCCGGAACGGAAAGTCGGTATTTTGTTTCGTTGTTTCTGCATATTCCGCTGCATTGATCGATGGATCTGCTGGAGTTGATACATACCACAGCCGCTTCCGTCATATTGAATTTGTGAAGCACCCTTGCTGCATACTGCGACTGATTAATGTGTATAGAACCATCACTAAGGCGTCTAATTTCCAGTCCCAGGAAGTGTTTAGCTGGAAAAACTTTTATCTCGAAGTTCCTTGTTAAATAATTGCACAGGACCTCAATATCCTTCTCGTCTGTAGCTGCCATCAAACCATTGTCAATATAAATTGCTAGGAACGACTTCTTGTTGTTGAGATGGCTAACAAAGACACATGAGTCAGCAGCAGTGGGCCTTAGATTAAAATCCTTTAAGAGTTTTGTAAACCTCTGGTTCCAACATCGAGAGGACTGTTTGAGACCATACAGACTCCTTTTGAGCTTACAAACTCGCCCGCTGTTATCATTATAACCCTTAGGCTGCTGCACGTAAACCTCCTCTTCAATATAACCATTTAAAAATGCCGTCTTTACATCGAGTTGTATAATGTTTACATTTTCTGCTGCAGCGATGCTCAAGATAGCCCTTACTGAAGAGAATTTCGCGACCGGACTAAATGTCTCAAATTAATCTTTTCCATACCGCTGGCTAAAACCACGAGCAACAAGCCTTGCTTTGAACCGCAGAACCGAAGAAATTTCTTCATTCATTGCTGCTTTCCAGTGTTCAGAATCTTGACAGCAAATGGCATCCTCGTAACACGTCGGAGAATCTGTTTCCGCAAAAAAAACGAAACTTTCTGAAGAAGAAAAATTTACACTACCTGTCTTTTGATTCGCGTTTCTCTTTCTGAGCCTATTCTTAATGCTGTCGGGTTGCTTATGGGGAGTTAAATAACTTTGGTCTTCAGAAGATTCAGTGACGATATTGTCATCTAAACAGCCAATAACTTCAATACAGTCATCGCCAGTGTCATCGGTGATATCTTCAGAAAAGTCCACCCCTACTGCCTCACCACCAGCATCCTCATAACCAATTACTCTGCTACCTACAGTCTCACCAGCAGCTCCTTCACGATGCGTTCTTCCACCAGCAGTTTCACCAGCAGCGCTTTCACATTCAGCAATCTCAACATCTGTTCCTTCCCCGTCGATATGCATTGCAAAGTTATTTCCATTCGTGCTCTCGACTTGCGATGAAGTGCCAAGATCGTTGAAGACTACATTTCGAGATATTTCAACCTTATTTTGATCCGGTATATACACTCGATAACCCTTTACGCCCCATTCATATCCAACAAAGATCCCCTTTTTCGACTTAGCATCCAACTTTCTTCTCTTCTGATCTGGTACGAATGCCTGTGTACCAAAAATGCGAAAATATCTGATTTCAGGCTTCGAGCCAAACCAAAGCTCGTGTGGTGTTTTTCCCAGAACTGTACTCGTGCCTGTTTTATTTAAAACATGAACAGCAGTACTCACCGCCTCCGCCCAGAATTTATAACTTAAATTTTTGGCGTGAATCATTGACCTAGCTGCTTCCATTATGGTTCTCATTTCACGTTCAGCAGAACCATTCTGCTCCGGTGTATAGGGAACAGTTTTTTGATGCACAACACATTGCATATTCAAAAGCATTTCCACATTTTTGTTGACGTATTCCAACCCATTATCACTTATCACCATTCACGCGATTTCCCGTCTCAGCCTCCACCTCATTTAAATAAACCTGAAGAAAATGAAACACCTAAGATTTTTCTTTCATGAAATAAACCTTCCGGTAATGGGAAAAATCATCCTTGAATAAAAGAAAGTATTTTGACCCTCCAATTGATTTTTGCTGCATAGGTCCACAAACATCTGTGTGAACCAGTTGCAAAATTGATGTGCACTTGCTTTTGCTTTGATTAAAAACAGCCCGATGATGCTTTCCATATATGCAACCATAACATAAAAATTCATTTTTATCGACAAACGGAATTTGAAGATCTCTTAAAACTTGTCTTACTTGAGAAATGTTTTGATGTGCTAGTTTCTCATGCCAATACTGTAATGTATCCGTTCTCTTCACAGCGACGTTCGCGGAAACACGATCAGGAGTATTTAAAGTAACTTTTATTAAAAGGTTAAAGAGCTTTGATTCACGCACTCCCATTGCAACAGTAGTTTTTTGCTTAGTCAAATAGCATTTGTTGTTGTCAGAAAAAAAACGCAAGCCTTTATCTAGAGCCGTATTTAAAGAGAACAAATTAACATGTATGTCGGGAACACACAAGACATCTAGCATATGGTTTCGTTTCCAGGTTGAGTCGACAAAAGAGAGTACATTCACGTCACCCTTACCAACGGCACAGATCGTGGTTCCATTTCCTATGCGAACAACTATCGGTATTTTAAATGATGTGTAGTTTATGAGCCACTCTCTCCTATTCGTCATATGGTCACTGGCTCCTGAGTCCAAGAACCACTCATCCTCTCTTCCAATTTGTTCCGCTGCTGCTGCTTCACAAATGAGTGCTTCACCTCTCTTGTTACTTTGGCTGCTCTTTGATAATTTCTCTGGGCAATCTCTCTTCCAGTGCCCACTTTTATTACATACCAAGCATCTGCCTGGTTTGACCTGCCGCCTTCCCTTCTCCTGTAAACTCTTAGAATTTTGACAGAACTTCCTTGCCATCAATGCGTTGCCAACCGCCCCGCTACCCGCCTTACTCGACTTAAACCGCGCTTCTTCCATGACTAACCTCGAAGTTAGGTTATCCAATGTCTGTTCCTCCCTTGCAGTAGACTCCCATGCGCTGTAAAAATTACTGTAATGTTCAGGCAAAGTAATTAAAACCTTTGTGACGATCATAGAGTCCGAAATTTTCTCTCCAACGTCCGCTAATTGCTGGACAAGTGCTTGCAATTTTGAAACATGTGTTGAAACATCATCCGCAGAATCCATCGAGAACATGTAAAATCGTTGTTGAAGCATATGAATGCTCTCTTTAGATTTTGCTTCATATACTGTCTCTAGTTTTAACCACATGGCTCTAGCTGTTGTGCATTTTACAATGTGCAAGAGAGGCTCCGTTGCCATGGAAGTTACAATAATCTTTTGCGGCTTGCTGTCCCCACGTTTCCAAGCAAACTCAGCTGCAGCCAAATTTTCCTCTTTAATGGTACCTCCAACTACAGGATAACTAGCTTCGCCATTTACAAACCTTAATAGATCAGCAGCATTAGGAACTATCTTAATCTGGAACTTCCACAAATTCCACTGCTCTTGGCCTGCTAATTTTTAAATTTTAAAGTCAGCATCCGTCATTTTAACTTAGCTGATGATATATCGGCGCGACGAATTTAAGTGAGTCTTTCTATGTATCACTCTAACTACCTGCCCGATTTCCTTATTATCGAACAATTCTTAAAAAAAACGTTTTCGACTGTCCACGTTATTTTAATTTTGGAAAAAAAAAAATTACTCCGCGATTGAGAAGAAAACTAATATTACCGAAACGCTTTTACCACGAACCTGGGCCCATTACCTGTTAATTATTAAAAGACCAACCGCTTCGTTTGAGTGATGTACAAAGACTGACACTTTATTCATTGGTAAAGAGAGTACAAAGTAAGAATTGATACTGTAAAAGAAGAAGTACATAATGCGAACTTCAGTTATATGGATGTACAATAATATAAATTTCCTAAGTAATTTAACTCCATTCCTAGATGACCAGCAAATTTTACCAGTAGGAGGAAGTATTCAAAACGCAGAAATATCGTTCAACGTCAAACACTCGATTATTCTTCCAAAGGGACACAATGTAACCAAGCTCATCGCCATCGACTTTCACCAACGCTTTTTTTTTTTTTTTTTTTTAACAGTTCCCATGCCCTGATGGCTGACACTGCGACCTAAAAGATCTATTGTATCAATGGGGATAAGTTATTCTAAGAGACGTGTGACCTCCCTGATGAAGGCCAGTAAGTCCTCAGTAGCAGAGTTTCTTAGATCTGGTGGTGTACGAGTCTCCCTATTAAAGACCCGTTTTCTTAACCAATGAAAAGCCGGGCAGTCACAAAAGATGTGATCGGAGGATTCGACATCCTCCAGACGAAATCTACCCTCAGTTTCCGGACAAAGGTTCATCTTGTTGAGGTGGTATCTTAAGCCATAGTGGCCTGTGAGGAAACCCACTACCTTTCATATGTTATCCTTACTGAGTCTAAGGATTCTCTTGTAGGAGTAGGGCTTGATTAATCGTTTGGACTGTCTTAGACCAGGGACACCTTCCCAGTGGTTAAGACAAAGTTGTTGTTCCCATTCATCAATCAGTCTTAGCGCAGTAGCCCTGTTGACTCTGCCAGTAAGGTTCAGGTCCATATAGAACAGTTTCGGATCCAGCCCTAGCAAGTTTGTCAGCAAGTTCGTTGCCGGCAATACCCTGATGACCAGGTACCCAGCCAAGTTTGACCTTGTTGTGTTTGGCTAGGGTTTGCAGGGCATCGTGGCAGCTCTTAACCGTTTTGGAGTCCATTGTATTGGACGCGTACGAGATGATGGGTCTTACCATCATTGTGTATAACCAGAATATCATTCTGGGATTAAGACCCCAAGTTCTGCCGTACAGACTCCTACAGGCCCACATGGCTTTAGTGGCACGCTCTGTAGCAGACTTGATGTGTAAATTCCAGTTCAGTTTCTTGTCCAGGATAATTCCGAGATATTTTACTTCGCTGGAGTAGTTTAATGTAGTTCCATTAAAAATAATGGGTTGTAAGTTGACCAGTCTCTTTCTGGTAAATGGAACTAGGATAGTTTTGTTAGTGTTAATGGATAAACCCTCCTTATTACACCATTCTAGTACATGTAGTAGAGCATTCGTCATTCTACTAACAATGGTAGCGCAATGCTTACCACTAATGATGATTGCCAAGTCGTCGGCATAACCTATGGCATCATAACCAATGTTATGTAAACTGACTAATAGACTGTCTATGACGAGCGACCACAGCAAGGGGGAAAGTACACCTCCTTGGGACAGCCCTTGACTGCTGTCACAGACACAGCCACTCCTCCTGATGAGGATGTTATAATTCGACTTTCCAGTATGGCCCGTATCCAACGGTTGGTCGAATCTTCAATACCTTTACAACTGATTGCCCTAGCTATCGAGTCGTATCCGGTATTGTCGAAAGCGCCTTCAACATCTAAGAATGCACCCAGTGCGATTTCTTTACGTATAAAAGTTTCTTCTATCTTTTTAACGAGATGATGGAGAGCACCCTCAGTGGACTTGCCCTTTCTGTAAGCAAATTGGCTTGAGTGTAGAGGGTTAGATATTACTATCTGCCCTCTAATATGAACATCAATTAGTCTTTCCATAGTTTTAAGAATAAAGGATGTTAGACTTATGGGTCTGTAAGATTTAGGCAGTTCGCTTGGTCTATTGCCATTTTTAGGGATAAAAATTACGTTTACTTGTCTCCAAGTAGATGGTATTATCCCCAATTGAAACTAGCTCTAAATAAAGTAATAATTGCCGGCAGAATGACGTCAATGACCCTCTGAATAAGAGCTGGGAAAATGCCGTCACCCCCGGGAGCTTTAAAAGGTTTGAACGAGCCAACTGCCCATTTAACCTTATCTGGACTAAAAATCTTACCAGATAGACTGTTGACTCTACTAGTTACAGAGATCCTTGGATCAATGTTATATGAGTTTTCGTGAAAATCACGTATGGTCGAACCCGGGAAATGAACCTCTAATAAGGTCTTAATTGTTTCCGTTCGGTCCGTCGTGTAAGTTCCGTCTGTTTTCTTAAGAAGACCTACGCAGTTTGTATGATCTTTTCTCAGAGCTTTATGGATACGCGCTGCAACTGACATATCAGAAATGTCTTCACAGCATTTTTTCCATGAAGCCCTTTTGGATCGTCTCAATTCCGAATTGTAATGTGTAAGAGCAGATCTATAATCGTCTCACATTTTGGTTTGGTTTGCTCTGTTAAAGAGTTTTCTAACCTTCTTTCTAAGTTTGGCAAGCCTTTCATTCCACCAAGGAACCTTACGATTGTTCGAGCTGGTTTTTTTGATACAACTACTATGGTAAGAGGTTATCAACACGTTGTTGAGCTGGTATGCTGCTTCATCTAGGTCCCATATGGACTCAATAGTTGAAACGAACATATCTGTTTTTGAGAGAACAAGTTCCCGATACATATTCCAGTCCGTCGACTTGGGTTCGTATCTGTTATCGGCAGGTGTTGAATTACCGGGTATATCGAACCTTATGTGTTGGTGGTCTGATAATGAGGCTTCATCGGACACATGCCAGTTTGATATGAAATTTGAAATAAATGGACTCGCAAGCGTGAGATCAAGTACCTCCTCGCGAATAGCATTTATAAAGGTTGGTTTAGAGCCTTTGTTTAAGATATCAACATTATTACTAACCAAAAATTCTAAAAGACACTCACCTCTTTTGTTGTTGTCACTGCTTCCCCAGGTCTTGTTGTGGGCATTGGCATCGCACCCGATGATGTAGTGCAGGTTCATCTTGTGGCAGTAGCTGATGAGGTTTTGTACCTCCATTGGCGGAATGTTGGCTTCGTCACCGGGGAAGTACGCTGATGCACAGACGATGTTGTGGGTACCCCGCTCGGTTGGTACCTCAATTAAAAGTGCCACCAAGTCTCTTTGACTTGAATGGGAAGAAAGTTGATATTTTTGTCGATTACGCAGGCCGCACGTGGCACTGGCTCGTCTCGTTTATAAATAAGCTCACCTGCTTTATTACCAAGACCTCTTATATGTCCGCTGATAACCCATGGTTCTTGGATAAGGCCAAGGGCTATCTTTTCTTCGGCAAACCTTTTGGTAAGGGTAGCGGACGCGCCCTTAGCATGATGAAGGTTCGCCTGTAGCACCTTGAAGGTGCTCATGGATCTTCTTTTGAGGATCTGTCTTGCCTGAGTAGTTGGTCTTTTTTAGGGCCCTTTCCTCTACGGCAAGCAGTCTGACCAGGCCGACCTGTTGTCATGAGCCTCTCAGACTTGTTTTGTTTTTTATAAAACTCGCGCCCAGATGCTGCGTTGCTACGGTGGTGGGGGTTATCGCCTCTACTGCCAGTGTTACGAGGCATCTTGCCCTCAGGTTTGGCATTAGAACGGGCCGACGAAGCGCCAAACGCTGCTCTTGAACCATCCCTAGAGCCACTAGGAGTAGGGTGCCCAACAGCACTACCACTACCTATATTGGTTGTTTGGGTGTGGACCAAGTCAATGTTTAACGCTGACGTCTTATTATTACTAGCCGCGCTGGGGTTGACCGATAAAGGAACACTACTGGTATCGGGTTTTTCTGAAGTTAGCACGATCCCAGTGGAAGGTGCTGCATTGACTTCTACTCCTGCTTTGGAGGTACCGCTGTCAGACACAAGATTCTTGTCGGTGCTCTTAAGAATAATCTTAATCTGACCGAAACGGTAGGAAACTTTTCCTTTAAGTTCAAGGAGTTTGGCCATGGAAGCGTCATCAACCGCAAGTACAAGGTGAAGGAATGCACCATCCTTTACCCTTTTGACGACCCTCCAGGTATTTGCTTTTAATTCAGCATTTTGAGCCGTCAGGGTGGCAAGCACTTTCTCATTTGAGAGTTCCAGGCTGTGTGGAAAGAATCAACGGACGATGTGAGGCTTTGGAAAAGAATCCTCTTCCACCAACATCAGGTCCAGACCATATTTAGCTCTGATACTCTCAAAATTTGAGCGCATCCATCCCGCGATAGCACCATCTGTGCAGGTGAACATTACCCACCCCGACTTTGGAACTGAGCCAGAGAACTTGGCCCACACGCCACTGTTGGTCAGTTCGATCGAGGTGTCGATGACCGCCTCCTGCACTAGAGCCATTTGCTCAGGAGAGAGGGGTTGGTTTACCAAGTCAGTCGGAACGATACCTAATCTGACTAGGTTTGCCACCTGACTGAAGGTGGGGACCTCAGGTATAGGACCCTTCCTGAATTCTTGGCGGCCGATGCTGGGGGGGTACAGTCTTCCGATCTAACTCGCTTAGGGATCGTTCTGTCTTTAAAAGCGGCTTTGGCTAAGATGAGAGCATTTTCTCTGTCTATGCCTTGCCGCTAATCTAATTGCAGGGGGTTCGGTTGCCCAACAGCAGACCGATTTGATAAGGTCACATCTTGCTCTTTAGTGCAAATGGTGTCGACCTTCGGGATAACCCAAATTGTAAGTTCCTCTGGTTGCACGACAGCACCTCCAGAGGTTGATGCGGTTTCAGAGGCATCTGTCTGTAAATTTTTATTTATTTTTGGTGAAATTTTGTACCCACGAGTATTCGGGAAAGAAAAGTCACCCATGAAGGAGCCCGACGACACGGGAAGGCTAGGGATGAAACCGAAGGTCACCAGGTATTCGGAGTTCGCATACTATCGACTAATCTCTCTTATAGCCATGCATCCCTCGGCGTATGATGTTCCGCCTTGGATTAGAGATTTATTAATGAGGTTTACTCCTCAAGGGTAGTTCTTGGTTTGTTGCTCCTCGAGCAGCCTGTCTGTCATGGGTGACCCTTCAAACGACTACCGCCTCCGACAGCATAGCCCGCTGAGTGTTTGCAACATTAAGCCTCCGCACCAGCGCACTTTAAAAAGGCGCCCACGTCAAGGTGCCTACCATCGCAGAGGTTCACCAACGCTTACTACATCCAGGAGTTTCAACACTGTTTGTCCATATAAGGCAGGAATTTCGGATAATTGGATGCAGAAATCTGTTACGTAAGATTACCCATGACTGCGTAAAATGCTTCCGCCAATGAAAAGCAACGGCTACGCAAATCATGGGAAACCTCCCGGAGCATAAAATCAACCGAAACCGACCATTTACCCATTGCGGTTGTGACTACGCTGGTCCAATCCTAATTAAAGTAAAAATCGGAAGAAGATCTGACTTCGCGAAAGGGTACATTGCATTATTTGTGTGCCTGAGTACCAAGGCCATTCATTTGGAACTCGTAAGCGACTTAACAACAAACGCATACCTCGCTGCACTCCGTCGGTTTGTCGCGCGCCGTGGTAAGCCGTCTCACATGTACTCGAATAATGGCACTAACTTCCGTGGATCGGCCAAAGTGTTATCCGACATGCATAAGCTGACCCTCTCCGACCATCACAATTCAATTGTTGCTGAGTCCCACGCTCGCGATTCCATTACTTGGCACTTCAATCCACCTTCGGCTCCACACTTCGGTGGCCTGTAGGAAGCCGGGGTAAAATCCGTCAAGCAACACCTTCGGCGTGTTATAGGCCCCGACACCCTTACTTTTGAACAACTATATACCCTTTTGACTCAAATAGAATCTTTACTCAATTCTCGTCCTCTCTGTAAAATGTCCGATCAAGATATCGATCTACTAGCACCCGCTCATTTCGTTTTAGGAGAACCTTATTCAGCTGTACCTGAATCATCGACTGAGATTCCACAAAACCGGTTGTTATGCTGGCAGGCTATTCAAGCAAAGGTGCATGGGTTTTGGAAACGTTGGAGCATGGAGTATTTGACCTCGCTGCAGCAACGACCCCAATGGTTAAATACTCATCGAGACTTCCAGCTGAACGACTTGGTAGTAATCAAGGACACTAACTTACCGCCAGGAAAATGGGCCATGGGATGAATTATTTTGCTACATCCAGGGAAAGATGGTCATATACGCGTTGTTACTCTGCGCACCAAACATGGAGACTTCGTGCGCCCGATATATAAGCTCGCATTATTACCTATAAGCTTAAACGCTGTTCCAGGGGCGGGGGAATGTTTGAGAATAAGATATCTTTTGTTTTGCTTTTTAAAATATTATAATTGTCGTGCACTTCATATTTCTTAAATTATCTAAACTCTGCACATCTCTAACAACAGAAATTTATCAATTACTCTTTACTCTTATATTAGCAAACATCTTTTTCTCTTTACTTTACTTTTATATTCTAAATATTTCTATTGTATACCAGTATACCAGTTTAATGTTTTACTTATGTTTCTCGGTCACTTGGATTCCGACCAGCAACACGATAAGTACCAACCAACCAAATTAATCACATTATAACGTTTTTCGAAATTGCGTTTGTTCGTGTATTTGTTGAAGAAGATTATTCTCCATCCAGGTGCTGGTCCTTCCAGCATCTCGCTTTATTCGACTTTGAACTTAAAAAATTCGTGTTATCTACCGGTTTTAATTTTAAGAAGAAATTCTGTTAATTTTGCGGAGATAAAGTACTGTCTTTTTAAAACGTTATAAATTGATTCATTTATTATTTAAAACTGCTCTGCGTTATATACAAAATTTTTGTTTACAAAAGTATAATAGTGTTGACAGCTGATTATAATTTGGAGGTGTGCTTGATGCATACGATCATATAATTGGTGACGTCATGCGGTTCGTTGATTGTGAACTCAACATTCTCCCCCACCGGTGAGCGAAGATCATCTATCTCATCATCATCATGTGCTGCTAGTGCTGGTTTTTGGTCTGCTTCTGTTTGTTGGCTTTGTTGATGTTGTTGGCGCGTGCTCTGCTCATGCTTTGTAATGTAATCAATTTCTCTCATAAATCATAATGTATGTCCATGCGAATACATGAAAAGAGACAAAAAAAATTATTATATTTGTTTACATACAGTCAGACAAGAAGGTAACAAAAAAAAAAGTAAACGAGCGGCAACCCTGGACAACGCTGATATGTAATATTATCATTCTTTAAATAATGCCACACAAGTTCCCGTTCTCGCTTGAATCGGTGAACGATGTGCTGTTTGGCTGTTTGTTTTGCATGCAATTGTTGTTGTTGCTTGGCGACGACGACGAAGATGACGATGACGATGCAAAGCAGTTCGGTGATTACTTGCAATTATCAATTATACTTGATTGCTGTTGTCTTGTGCTGTTGCTAGTTTTCTTGTGCGGGAGTTTATTTAAGTTAAGTTCATATCGTTTTTATTATTTAATAATTCAAGTGTATTATAGTAGATATTGTGTATTATATATAATTCAGGTGAGTATATTATTGATAAATTGTGTTTAATTCATTTGGTAATTTTGTTGTTTTTCTTCTTTGTTTTGCTCGTTTGCTGCGTCCATCGAATATGTGTACGTGTGTGTGCATGTGTGACTATGCTCGGCTTGCAACGATAACGAGCGGTGTGTGTGATTTGATTCTGCTTTCGCTTTGTGTTGTGTGGGAGAGTAACTTAGCATCAGTTTAAATGCAATTCGTTGTGTGCGTACAATTATTTTGAGTTGAGTCTGTGTGTGATCGATGAATGGAAATATATTTTGAATTTGATGATGGCGTAGGTATGTGGTTTTAATCTGATTTATTGTGTGAATGGGTGTTCTCTCTGTAGTTTCTAAGAGCGATTTGGATTTGGATAGTGCTGAATGCTGATATTGGTGATAGAGAGCGGACTGTATTTTAATAGTGTGTTATGATTTGACTTGTGTGAACCTTAGAAATGTGTGTGCAATTGTGTACCCCCTTCGGGTAGGGGAAAAATATACCCGAGGTAGGCATGCCTGTCGTAAGAGGCGACTAAAATCCAACCTCCGTATACCGAGCTTATGGTGTATACAAAAATGCAATGAACAAAACAAAAAGGTTAATTACCCCAGGTGGCAGTCCAGCTTTATTGGAAAATCCACCCTCTTCGGAGGTCGGCTCTACGGATTCTGGGGAGAGCCGCTTATTGCAATCCATTGACCCTTTTATTAAATGTACAAGGGTATCTCGATCTCCTCCATCAAGATCGAATAACCCCGGGAAAAGAAGTCCGCCGGGAGCGCCAGCGCGTGAAAAACAGGACTCAGTGAAAAACAAAAGTTTTGAGGAAGAAAATAAAGCACTCCGAATCAAGCTTAAGGAAATGGACCTACTCTATCAAGATCTTAAGAAAGAGATAGATCTGCTAAAAGAAGAAAATAAGGTTTTAATGAGCAATCGTTTGCTGAAAGAACGCGAATGTACCACGCTTAGCTAGTCAGGAATACCACACCGACGAAGAAGAACTAGCACGCGAAACGAATCAGGTCGCTAAGAAAAGACCTAGTAAGAAAAGGAGAGCCGGTTCTTCCCCCGAAGTCGAGCCTCTAAAAGAACAAAAGCGTAAAGAACCGCAAGAAAAACAACTTCGATCACAAATTCGCGCACCGCCTCCCATAAACGTCGTGACGGATTATAATAAGTTGCATAGCCTCCTTAAAGGAACGATAACATCGAAATTTAAGGTTACATCTTTAAGGAATAATGCGTGGAAAATTAACGTCGATAACCACGATGATTACCGGGCAGTATCCCAAAAGCTAAATACCGAGAAGATCCAGTGGTATACTTTCGAAATAAAGCCTGAAAGGCCACATCGTGTTGTAGCAAGGGGACTCCACCCCTCATGCACCAAAGACGAGGTTATAAACGACCTTCAAACCAAAGGGTATAAAATTCTTGATGCCGTAAATATCATTAAGAAGGAGAAGCAACAAACGGAAGTCGATAAGGATATCGTGGTAAGACGAGGACTTCCGCTCTTTATGCTTACATTCGATAGGTCAGATAATATCGAAGATATCTACCGAATTAAAACAATATTAAATATCGTGGTAAAAATCGAACCCATGCGTAGAAATGTAAGAATAGTTCCACAGTGCAAACGTTGCCAAGGATTTAATCATACGCAAATGTATTGCCAAAAAGAACCACGATGTGTGAAATGCGCCGGAAATCACCTCTCCCAAGACTGTGGAGTTAAAAAACAGTCCTCCGCTACCTGTGCTAACTGCAAGGGAAAGCACCCTGCAAATTATAGAGGCTGTGAAGTATCTAAGGAGTTGCAAAAACGGAGAGATGCGCTCCTTAAGCCGGAAAAAGCTAAAATAAAACCGCTAACTAAGACAAAGCGTAAG
Organism: Cheilosia impressa; assembly: GCA_948293265.1. Taxonomy (NCBI): domain Eukaryota; kingdom Metazoa; phylum Arthropoda; class Insecta; order Diptera; family Syrphidae; genus Cheilosia; species Cheilosia impressa. The sequence goes on from OX411880.1 coordinate 61,399,900, forward strand.
GCTGTTCAGGGGATAGTAGACAATCTAAAACCTCCGGTTCCTGACCGTAAGAATTTTAAAAAAAGGGAAACGGCAGAAATGCCCTCGACCTCTGTTGTCAAAGGAAACCCTTTTCAAAAATTGCCATCAGGAAAGCCACCGAATAGTGGCCCTCGGACAGCCAGAGTGCAGACCTACGCTCAGGCTGTGGCATTCGAAGAACCAAAAAACGTTGAAACTTCGCCAGCAGTGTTTCTCATGTTTTCTCAGTAATTCTCGGGAAACTTGAAGAACAAAGCAAAATAAATAAAATTATTCTCGATCGGTTGGTTAAGCTCGAAAATAATTCAAGGAAAACGCGTACTTCAAATATAATATGAATGAAAAACCAATGTTAAAAATATGTCTGTAAACGGACTTTTGCAAAAACTCGATGAATTGGAAGTATTCATGCGCGAAAAGGATATTGACATTTGCTTTATTTCTGAAACCCACATAAAAGAGCGATCAATTTTGAAAATAAAAGGCTACAATGATTTGCACGCTTGTCACCCATCTGGAAACGCGAGAGGTGGATCATCATTGTTTATTAAAGACTGCATTGAACAATATGAAGACCTGAAGATAGAGCTTGAAATGTGCACGATTCGAGTAAAAAATAATCAGCGTACTCTTAGAATCTCATCTATCTACTGTCCACCACGCTCCGCGCTTGAAAAAAGTGATTATACTAACTTGCTTAAATCGCTCAAACCAAATTTCATTATTGGCGGCGACTTTAATGCGAAACACACGTTCTGGGGCTCTAGATTCATCTCGCGAAAAGGTAGAATGCTCTATGGGGCAGGTATGGAGTACAATTGTGATTTCCACTCGACGGGCAAACCGACCTACTGGCCAACTGATACTTCAAAAATACCTGATCTGATAGATTTTTTCGTCGTGAAAGGAATATCTACCAACCACATTAAAGTTGAAGAGAGCTTTGATCTGTCATCTGATCATTCACCGGTTATTTTAACGTTAAGCGCAAAACTAGTCAATAACCAAGAGCCAGCTAGACTTACTGGTAAAACAACTAACTGGGAAGACTTTAGGAACGAAATTGAAGGGAATGTTGAACTGAGCGTTCCACTTACGACACCTTACGAACTTGAGGTTGAAGTGTATCGCTTCGTTGAAGTCGTTCAGCTCGCTTCCTGGAATAATACGCCTAACCCAAGAAAAACGCCGGCCAAATACGGTTTACGATATCCGCCCGAAATAAAAGAATTGGTCAACGAAAAAAGGAAAGCGCGTAAAAAATGGCAACAGAGTCGCGCTCCGCAACATAAAGCACATTTTAATTATTTGTGCAATTTGTTGAAGACAGCTATTAAGGATTTTAAAAATCGGGCGATAGGTTCTTACCTTGAAAGTTTAACAGCGAAAAAAGATTCCAATTATTCACTTTGGAAAGCTGTAAAAGGCACCAAAAGGCCCAAAATCCCAGCGCCGCCAATAAAAATAAATCAAAATGAATGGGCAAGGGAAGATAAAGAAAAAGCGGACGTTTTTGCCGCCCATCTACTGGAAACCTTTAAACCGTACGGTGGTCGAGCGGCTTACGGCAGTACCAATGGTGGGACGGAGTTACTATCTAACGATTTTTCACTCACATATGCAACGCTAAGGGAACTAAAACGTGAAATCGAATCGCTAAAACCTAAGAAAGCTCCTGGTTATGATTTGATCACCGGAGAAGTTCTCAAATTTCTACCTCGAAAAGCATTAATTAAGCTTCTATATATTATAAATGCTGCGCTCAGACTTAAACACGTGCCAAGCCAATGGAAAGTCGCGGAAGTCATTATGGTTTTAAAACCAGGAAAACCGCCAAATGAAGTAAAATCGTATAAACCAATTTCGCTTCTTCCAGTCATATCTAAAGTTTTCGGGAGGATATTACTTAGGCGCCTACAACCGGTTATAGAAGATAATAATCTAATCCCTGACCACCAGTTTGGGTTCAGAACCAAGCACTCGACGATTGACCAAGTGCATAGAATTACTGACGTAATAGAGAAAGCATTTGAAGAAAAAAAGATATGCTCAAGCGTATTCCTCGACGTCTCACAAGCCTTTGATAAGGTGTGGCACGACAGCTTAAAATTTAAATTCCGACAAATTCTCCCCGTAAGCCTATATGATATCCTGGAATCATATCTCGGGAACAGACTCTTCCGTGTTAGACATGGTGTACAATACGCGGAGCTTAAAGAAATTTCGGCCGGCGTACCGCAAGGAAGCGTCCTTGGGCCGCTTCTGTATCTGTTATATACTCGCGATATACCAAGAGAAGATGGCACTATCCTTGCTACCTTCGCCGACGACACCGCTATCCTTGCAGTAGGTAATACGATCGAACAAACGACTGCAAAGCTGCAAACCACACTGAATAAAGTAAATGAATGGACGAGGGACTGGCGGATCGCCCTCAACGAAACTAAATCTGTTCACGTAAATTTCACATATAGGAAAACTAATGACTTGAAAATTTTCCTAAATTTGGCTCGAATACCCTTTGCTAACGAGGCCAAATACCTGGGAATGACACTCGACGCAAAGCTGAAATGGAATTCGCACGTGAAAATGAAACGTAAAGAACTCGATATCAAATATAGATAAATGTACTGGTTACTCGGAAAACATTCCCAGCTCAGTACCGAGAACAAACTGCTTTTATACAAGCAAGTGCTAAAGCCGGTGTGGACCTACGGTATACAACTTTGGGGTTGTACCAAGAAAACAAATGCCAATATTTTACAAACTTTTCAAAATAAAGTACTAAGAGAAATTGTCCAAGCACCGTGGTATACCAGAAACGATGATATCCACAGGGATCTCGGAATTCCTACAATCGAAGCTGAAACTAGAAGCTTCGCGCGAAAGCATAGAAACCGACTAATCGGGCATATCAACAATACAGTCCGACAAATTTTGGATGAGAGTAATTTTTTGCGCCGACTACAAAGAACGAAACCTTTCGACTTGGCAAGATAAGGATTAACCGCGTCTTAATTGCGGAACATGCAGGATCTTTCAGTGGAAAGTAACCTGTCAAAAGTGTTTTTATTTCGTTATAGAAAAATTGCACGATAAGTTTTATCTTAGTTGCAGTATCTAACAATTTATCGAAGGGTGGTGTTTTTAGTCAGTAGAAATCTGACACTACTATGAGCACGCGCTAGCTATTCTCATAGTGTCTTTGGAAGATTTTCACCTACCCTCGGGAAAAAAAAAAAAAAAAAAAATTGTGTAAATTGTTGCAAGTTGATGTTGAGTGTTTTAATTTATATTTGCTGTGTTGGGTATGACAACAGTGGTGTGCATGAGTTTTCGTACTGTGATTTTATGAATTTATTTATTATTATAATTTTATATATTGTTGATTCGAAAATATTTGTTAGGTATATACATTTTATTGAGATTATTTTTGGCTGAGTATGTATGTGTAATGAGTTGTTTGTTTTGGATTCGATTGTTGTTCTGTATCGTTAATTGGAAGATTACAGAGTTTGGTGATTGGACGACGGAATTCTCCATGTTGAGTTTTTACTTTAACAACCCGTACGATGCTGTCTCCTCCGGGGTATGTTTCCACAATACGGCCTAAACTCCATTTTGCTAGGGGAAGTCGTTCATCCTTAATAAGCACCAAATCTCCTTTTTCAGCAGAGGTTGTGGTTTTAGCCATTTCGGGCGCTGTTGAAGGCGGCTCAAGTATTCTGTTTGCCACTGTTTCCAAAATACTTGTAAATGCGCCTGAATCGTCTTCAACCGATCAACGTAGCCTTGTTTGCCTATGGTTAAGTCTGGTTCCGGAACTGTAAATAGAGGTTCCCCTATGAGGAAGTGTGCTGGGGTTAGTGCCTGAAAGTCTTCTGGGCTTTCTGTTAGGGGACAGAGAGGTCTCGAATTTAGACACGCTTCAATTTGGCTCAGAAGCGTGGCGAGCTCTTCGTATGTTAGTGTCCCATTTCCAACAATCCTTTTTAGGTGGAACTTAACACTCTTCACTCCTGCTTCCCACAATCCTCCGAAGTGGGGAGAAGCAGGTGGAATGAAGTTCCACGTAGTTCCTTGGGTTGCTAGAACATTGGCAATATCTTTCCAGTCCTGAATTCCAGTCTGCATAAGGCGTCTAAGTTCTGCATCAGCTCCCACGAAGTTCGTGCCACAATCGCTGTACATCTGAGCGCAAACCCCCCGTCTTGCGGCAAATCGTCGAAAGGCAGCGAGAAAGGCTTGGGTGGTCATGTCGCTAACCGCTTCTAGATGCATCGCTTTGGTTGCCAGGCAGATAAATATAGCTAAGTATCCTTAATGGCACTTAGCTCCGCGACCTTTCCACGCTCGAATATTGATCGGGCCTGCGTAATCGATGCCGGTGTGCGTGAAGGGTTTTGACGCCGTGACTCAAGGTGCTGGTAGCTCTCCCATTAATTGCTTTGCTGTCTGGCTCGAAAATCTATGACAGATAGTGCAGCTGTTGATGTACTTCTTCACCGTCCTCTTAAGATTGAAAATCCAATATTTTTGCCTTAATTGTGTCATCATTAGCTGAACTCCTCCGTGCAACGTGTTTATGTGTGAATCGCGTATTATAAGTTTTGACAGATTGTGTTTTGGGTCCAATATGATAGGATGCTGTTGATCATATGAGATGCTTGCATGTGTTAATCTTCCGCCAACTCGAATAACACCATTGCCGTCTACAAATGGGTTCAACGATGCTATGCCTCTTGACTTGGTAATGCCATCTGGAAATATTTCCATTTGTGTAGTTTTGTAGAGTGTCATAGATGCTTTATCGAGCTCTACCGGCGTAATAGGGTTTCTCTCCTGAGCTTTCTTGGTTTCCTTTCGAAGACCGCGGATATAACGACAAAACTTAGGGTAATGCTGTCGAAAATTGTTAAGGAATCTGCTGCAATAAGCGACTATCCTAAGCAGTTTCTGGAACTTGGAAACTTTACCGATCAAATGAATAATCGGATTTTCCTTAATTTCTAGTCGGTGAACTCGCCTTTGGCCTTCATCGGTTGTTAAGTCCGTTGGTTGGTTCGGAATTTCAAAATCCCAATATGTGTGGAGAAAATCCGGTCCATTCCACCAAAGCCGATTGTTTATTAGCGCCGAGGGCAGTACTCCTCGGGAGGCTAAGTCAGCAGGATTATGCTGGGTTGGGATGTGCTTCCAGATGTAGGAATCTGTCAGCCGCTGAATTTCTCCAACTCTGTTTCCAACAAATGTCTCCCATCTAGATGGTGGCGACTTGATCCAACAGAATGTGATGGTTGAATCTGTCCACGCATAAACTTTTGTGTCTGTGAGATTTAGCGATTTTACGACGTGGTTTAGGAGCCTCGCTAGAATTACTGCTCCGCACAGCTCTAGTCGTGGTATACTTACTGCTTTGACTGGGGCCACCCTGGTTTTTGAGATTAGTAAATTCATGTGGATTCTGCCTCTTTCATCTAAAACTCGAATGTATACCGCAGCTCCGAATGCCTTTTCAGAAGCGTCGCAGAATCCATGGATCTCCACGTTGTTGAATCGTCCTCCAGTTTGCACATATCGAGGTAAGCGAATGTTTTTGACGGCTGCTAAATCTTGAAAAAATGTGTTCCATTCTCTTAGCAGCTCTTCGCCGATTGGTTGATCCCATTCTAAGTTTTTAGCCCACAGCAATTGTAGGAAACACTTTGCCTTGATGATACAGGGTGAAATCCAACCCAGGGGATCAAAAAGTCTCGCTATTGTTGACAAGATGGCTCTTTTCGTTACTTGTGGATGACTTAGTGGATTGTAGCTGTAGAGAAAACGATCCGCATCAGGAAGCCAGTGAATTCCCAGCGTCTTGAGTTGGTTCAGACCTTCGGAAGGGAAAGAGAACGTATCTTCGCAATCTTGACGAGGTATATCTCGTAATAGCTCGTCTGCGTTCGACACCCACTTCCGTAAGTTTAACCCTGCTGCTTCGAATGTTGTTTTTACTTCCCTTATTTTCTTTTCAGCTTCTTCTTTTGTGTCAGCTCCGGATAACAAGTCGTCTACGAACATTTCCTCCTGAATCATCTTGGTAGCTCGGGGATATTGAGAGCGAACATTTTCTGCTAACCAATTCAGAGTACGGATAGCTAAATAAGGAGCGGATGCCGTACCAAAGGTGATTGTTTTGAGTCGATATGTCTTAAGCATGTCACTTGGATTACTTCGCCAAAGAATTAGCTGATACATTGAATCTCTGTCACTTATCCAGATCTGACGGTACATTTTCTCTATATCGGCTGTAAATGTGTATTTGTATAGCCTCCATCTGAGAATGACATCGATAATATTATTTTGGAGAGTCGGACCTACCATCAGATGATCATTAAGAGAAGTTCCGTCAGATGTTTTGAAGGAAGCATCAAAAACTACCCTTAACTTGGTGGACGAACTGCTCTCTTTTATAACCGCATGGTGTGGTAGGAAGTAATGAGGAATACTCTCCAAAGAGTCTTCGTTTTTAACTTCACTCATGTGACCTAAACGTAAGTAATCCTGTATACAGGCAGTATAATCCATTTTAAGCTCTTTGTTTTTCAATAGACGTCCCTCCAATTGCTTAAAACGTTGTAGCGCGCCTTCTTTAGATCTTCCTAGCAGGGGTCGTACATTTCCTTTGAAGGGAAGGGCGACTTCACATCGACCGTCTGCTAAGCGTTTGACATTATGCAAGAAATGATCCTCACACACAATATTTTCAGGGGTTTCTGGAACTAGAAATGGAGCTTCTTCCAACTCCCAAAATTTTTGCATGCTTGCGTCCAATGTGCAGGTTTGATGAAAAGTTTTTATCGGTTGAGACAAAAATGGTACTCGTCCAAAGAGAATCCATCCCAGCTTGGTATTTTGTGCAACTGGTAAATTAACATCATCTGACCTAACCAAGTCCGGCAAGAGAACATCGGCTAACACGTCACTTCCCAATAACAGATCAACTTTGGCTGGCTTAAAAAATGAAGGGTCGGCTAAGCTCAAGCCATCGAGGTGCTTCCAATCGACTACTGGAAGAGTGCGGGCCGGGATATGCCCAGACAGCGACTTATACACAAGGGCTTGTGTGGCGATTTTAAAGGCCGAATGGTGAGAGGCAATCGTTATGTCAACGACCTTTCTACATGTGCCGCTTCTGACCATACCTAGCCCAGACACCTCGACGAAAGTTGGTTTATGATTAATACGGAGCAATTGAACTGCTGACTCGGTGATGAAGGAGGCCTCAGATCCCGAATCAAGCAACGCCCGGAGCGAAACAACCTGTCCTGATGACCCACCTACTTTTACAATTGCTGTGGCCAACATTACTTGGGTACTCGTATGTGGCATAGAGTGGTATGTATTAAGAGACAAGCTGCAACAAGGCTGCTCTTCATTTGTCGGTTGCACAATCCGACGTTGAGTTATGGATGAAGATGGACCAGACTGTTCTATATTGTGTGGCTTAAAACTTGGAGCTTCGGGATTGATTGCTGAGGTGAACATTTGTATTTTGTGAACCCTTTTGTATATTTTGTTGATGTGACGAGTTTTGATTATGGTTTGACGTATTACAAGAGTGAGACGGATGAGTGTTATGTGAAGAATTATGCAAAAGGGAGTGGTGTGGTTGTTGACAATAATAACATCTACGAGTACTTGGACAATTAGCGGACGAATGACTATATGCTAAGCAATTTTTACACAGACCTAGTCTACCTATACTTTGACAGCGGTCATTAATGCTCATTTTTAGAAAACGGTTGCAGCGACGGATGGCATGTTGACCTTTATTACAAAGCTTACATGAATGCCTTGGTGTATTTGCTTGCGCGTGGAAAGAATTACGTAGAAGTCCCTTTTTTGGTGGCTCAGAAGATATCTTTCCCTGTTGGTAAGAAACTGCCTCCAGAGTGCGGAACCTTGATTCGAGGAATTGTTTAAATTCCGCAAGCGTCGGTAGCTCCTTGGTATTCTCCTTTGACCCCAATTTCTCTTCCCACAGCTGCTGCGTTTTCGTCGGTAATTTTTGTAAAAGCACATAAATTAACACCACATCCCAGTGTTCTACTGGCACCTTCAAGTTACCCAAGCTATGAATGATTTCGGTAGACGTATCCAACAATTCCTTTATCGCTTCAGATCGCTCCTGGGTTATTGAAGGCTGATTGAAAAGACACTTCATTTGTGTGTTGACGAGGAAGCGTTGGTGGTCGTACCTATCTTCCAAAATATTCCACGCCTTTGTATAATTTCCATTGGAAATGGATAAATGTGACAAAATTTTGTCTGCTTCGCCTGACACACTGGTTTTTAGATAGTGCATATTCTGAATTTCCGACAACGACGTATTCTGATGGACAAGCGAAAGAAAGAGGTCACGAAATCCACGCCAGGATTCATACTTCCCCGAGAAAACAGGCACTGGAATATGCGTCAATTTAAAATCTGCATCCTGAGACGGCTTTAAGTCGCTTGACTCTGCCTTCGTGATATCACTCTGGGTTTCTTTTGCCTTGACTTTGTCCATGGCATCAAGAAGAGATGCTCTGTAATCTAAATACAACTCGCGCAATCTATCATACACTTCCTCTATTTTAGAACAATCACTATCCTCATCCTGACTATCTACCAAATGTTCGTACACTTTTTCAGCATTCTCCATTGTTTCTTTCAGCAAAAGCAAACGACCCGACAAGTAATTTGCCGTCCGAGTACTGGATCCCCTTTTGCCGAAATTTTCAATATCTTTTTCCAAGCGGGTAAGTACGCGACTTAACTTATTTGGATTCATAATTTAAAATTATATCTTATATCCAGACACACAGAAGAAATAATACAAGAAGTGATGTACTTACTTGCAAATTCGGATCGGTTGCAAATTCCTGGGATTTCGAATCCGTTCCTTCAAATCGTTTGATGAGTTCTTCAGATGACGGCGGCACACAAAAAAAAGCAGCAAAATTCACCAAATCCTATATAGATTGTATAAAATCCAATGTGTAAACTCCAGCACACAAATTGCACACAAAAAGCAGTGATATTACAACAAAAAGGCTGTGTAGTGTCGAATTAAATTTCTTAAAAATCCGGTTCGTGGACCAAAATGTTCGACTTTGAACTTAAAAAATTCGTGTTATCTACCGGTTTTAATTTTAAGAAGAAATTCTGTTAATTTTGCGGAGATAAAGTACTGTCTTTTTAATACGTTATAAATTGATTCATTTATTATTTAAAACTGCTCTGCGTTATATACAAAATTTTTGTTTACAAAAGTATAATAGTGTTGACAGCTGATTATAATTTGGAGGTGTGCTTGATGCATACGATCATATAATTGGTGACGTCATGCGGTTCGTTGATGAACCGTGAACTCAACACGCGTTTTATTATCAATCATATAAAGTGATCGTATCTCTTGCATACATACAAAATTTAATGCTAAATAAGTGTACAAACAAATGTCTGGACCACAGCCTATAACAATAGATGAATACATTTCCAGACAACAGTGAAAGAAAAAGAAAAAATCCGGAAGAAAAATGAGAGACTAACGGCAATACCTAAAACAACATCGCCACCGAAACGACGCGGAGGAACAAGAGCAAAAAGGCAGCGAGAACGCGCTGTAATTGTACAGACCTTAAACGAAAAAGGTCTCAACCTATCTCAGGAGCAAGAACGGAACCTTAAGAAGAGATTATCAGAGAAAATATAGAAATAGGTAGTAGTGCATTAATTTGCACACCATTTATTTGATTTTTTTTAAGCACTTTAACTGCGTTCTACACTGGGTGCGTTAATTAAGATATATATGAAATATTGTTAATTAAGTGAACAAAATTAAAAGTTACTGGCATGTATGTAACTTATTTTAAGTAGAAGGAGAATGTAAAATTTCTTTTAAAGTGTAAACACATGCACTTATATAACTAAAAATAAAATAAAGAAAAAAATAATAAAAATATATAAATTAATAATATCAAAATGGGAGGTAAGGAATCAAAAAATTAAAAGGCAAATGCCAACGTCATAAACGAAGTTATTCTACAAGAAAAAATGCAAGATTTGAAACCCATCATTACTATGTTAATTTTAATAACTGTTTTGCTAGGTGTAAACCTAATGTTGAAATTGTATAAAATGCATAACAATAAATTAAAAAAAAGATATTTGACAAGAGCTGCATCAGTAGCCACAATTGCATAAATGTAGATCTTATTGATACAACATATAAAAAGCTCCATATAAAAGCACAATATTGTAAATGGAGTCATGGGTCAATATCCTTCGGGAATTAAAACTATGTAAAGAAAAATTTATTAAATCATACAAATCAGTGTATAGAAAACAACACGTTTTAAATGAAACTTTTACTAAACACTATAAAATACTTCTGCAATGTTATGACCAAGCAAAATCTTTGATTAATAAAAATAAGAAAAATTTTCAACGAAAGAAAGATTTGATGCCATAAAAATATTAAAAAAATATAAAGAAAAGATAAAGAAATTACTAAACTTAAGAAACTTAAAGGTAAAACAGAACTTTACAGTAGTGAAGAAGACATTGACAACATTAGACAATATGCCTCAGAAGTAGTAGAATTTTTGAGTACAGCATCCAAAATCGTTCCTGATTTTGATGGCGCTGCGGAAAATCTACAAAGTTTTATCGACGCATTAGAGCTAGTAGATACAATCAAAGGTGAATATGATGCAACAGCTGTCTCCTTAGTAAAAACAAAATTAAAAGGAGCAGCTAGAAATCTTATAACACTTATAACTTATAACTTGAAAGGTGAGTCCGTACAGCTTCTTGTAGCTAAGTTGATGAACGTTCAACAGCGAAACAAGGCAGCAAACCAATATACTAAAGAGGTTGAACAAATTACGAAATCACTGCAAGGTGCCTATATATATGATGGGCTTTATGCAGAGCAAGCTGACAAATATTCAACTGAACAGGCAGTCAATGCAATGACTCAGAACTGTTCAATCGAAAAGTCAAATTGATAATGGAGGCAGGACAGTTCACAAATTTGAACGAAGCCGTCTCTAAATTTATAACTAGTTGTACAAAGGCCGCAGGACAATCCGATACGGTACTGTTCTACAGACGTCAAAATCGTGGACAGTCTCGTGGAAATTTCCGCAATAACTACCGTGGCAACCTCAACCGCGCAAACCGTGGTGGTTACAACCGCAACAACTACAATAACAATTACAATAATAACAGGCAAAACAACAATTACAGAAGAAATGGACAAAATAATAGCAATAATAATGGTAACCGGACTCAGAATGTGCGTGTCATTGCACACGGAAGTCAAGATTCGGAAAACTCGAATCTCCCCTTGGGAAACCAATAAATTCGTATAATAAATTAAACAATCTAAATTTGAGTCTTAGTATTTTTGTAAAAGCATATAGCAATAATATCCAATATCTTTATATATATAATTCTACTGTACGTTTGTTGTGACTGAACTCCTCCTAAACGGCTGGACCGATTTGCATAAATTTTTTTGTATGCGTTTTGGTGGGTGGTTTAGATTTATAATTCGGTCCAATTGTACAAAGGGGCGTGGTACCTCCCATAAAAAAAAAATTTAAGAATCCAATATTTCTGCTCCTGCTAACGGTTGGTATTTCGGTTGAGTGAACATATTTTAAGTTGTGCTGCAAATATAGGCGGGATTTGATAAAGACGCGTGGTACCTCCCATACAATTCTTCTTTATGTACATAATTCTACTGTACGTATGTATGTCACTGAATACATTTTTTTGGTCATCGAGCTTATTTGTTTGCTTTTATTTTTTGACATCTCACAAATTCGTTCTCAATCGTTCAAACAATAGTAAATTTAAATTTACGCAATAGTGCTTTGTTTTATTTCGAATTGCAAGACAACGAGTGTGGTGTCATTGAAAACAACACAAACTTGAATCAAGCAACAACTACGGCCACACATAGGTATTCTAATTTAAGTGTATTGCATTAAGTGCGTTTCGTTATTTTCATATTTAAATTTTTTTGTATCTTTGGATATTTTTGGGGTCGCATTTTCAGTGAATATTAAGTGTCTTACATTCACATATAAGTTACGTAACTGAAACAATGCCACGTCTTCGTGGACGAGGAGGAAATATTGGTCGACGGACTATCCATTCACAATTACAGCTCAACCATCGGTTAAATATATCGGCACAAGATCAATTGACGGACAATGGAAATGTAATAAATCCGACTGCAATCACACGTGCTAATGAAAGTCGAGCTAAAGCATTGACAAAAAGTATATGTATATAATAGAGAGTTGCAAAAGCGTTGTTACGTTATAACTCACGAACGGTGAAACCGAATTCGATCAAATTAGGGTTTGTTTTCATGGTCTTGTAGTTGGTTTATCTAAAGTTTGAACGAAATTGGTCAACGCGTTCGTGATTTATGTCAAAATCTGATTTTGTCCATATAAAAAAAAAGGCGCCTATGAGCGTGTGCTGTATGTTTACTCTGTGCTGTCATACACACGGTAATAACATCACGCACGATTTTTTAAACAAAACCTTAAAACGATCACGGACTTTATCGTTAAGCACAGTGTTTTCGGACAATCGCGTTTCTGGATGTAAGTTAACAAACGAAACAGCAACACGCGCAACATCGATTCCCACGAAACATTCAACCAACAACACGCGCAACCTTGTTTCCCACAGCGTCAGCAAATATGATCTATGTCGCTGCACCTGCCATTCCAGGGAATGCTGACGTCGCGTCTGCGACATTATTTTTATCAGGCTATAAATACATGCGCCTGCATGTTACTTGTTGTTCAGTTGCTTAGCATTATCCATAGTTGTTAGTTTAGTTAATTACGTTGTTCGAATTAAATAAGGTTTTTTTTATAACTCAAAATTTTGTGTTAAAATAATTGGCGCCCGAGCAGGGACCCGCGTTGATATCCGACATTAATTCTCTACGTGGGTTTAATAAATAATTAATAAATAGCGTGTTTATAACTGTGTATTAAAGACATTGCTGTGAAACAAACCGACTTGGAGAAACGAGGCTACCCAGTAGCTGGAAAAACCACAACCAGAGGAAAAGGAGTCAAACAATTTTGACAGCCGCTCCAGGATGCAACAACATGCACTAGTGTAAGAAACAGTGCTTATAGTAAGAATAGTTTAGGAAAAAAATTTATTAAATTAAATTAAATTAATTAATTATTGATTAATTAATTCGTAAAATTCAGAATTTATTTTTGCCTTTCAATTTATTAAGTTGTGTTAGTTCAAATCATGGCAAACCCAGTCCATATTCGACCACCGGTCCTTAATCCTGAGGTCCCTCCGAATCCTCCAAATCCCCCTAATGCGAGCGGGGTAATAACCAACGAAGTTCTTAACAACCTAGTAACGGGAATAGTGGGCCGTGTCCTTCAAAGTGAAGGTCGCCGATGGGTTCAATCAATTATAAATCCTAACGCTGATGGTTTTAGTGGTACAGACCAAATTATTAATCCAGAACACCGCGAAAATCTGACGGAGCTGGACAAAATCCCCGATGTCGTTCGAAGTTTAAAAGACTTCACCGGACAACCAGGTGAATATAATTCCTGGAAAAAGAGCGTAGACAGAATCTTGCAATTGTACGAATCTACCAAAGGAACACCGAAGTATTTCGGAATTTTGAGTGTTATAAGAAACAAGATAGTAGGCCAAGCCGATGTGGTATTAGAATCATATAATACCCCATTGGATTGGAAGTGCATTTCTCGCTGTTTAACCATGCATTATGCAGATAAACGAGATTTAACAACACTCGAATATCAAATGACATCTTTAGTTCAAGGAAACTATACCGTTCAAGAATTCTATCACCAAGTTTATTCGCATCTGTCTCTTATACTAAACAAAATAGGTTGTATGGATATCAGTAATGAGTCCATTACTCTACTCACCCAAACTTACCGAGATAAGGCCCTCGATACGTTTATTAGAGGCTTAAAAGGTGATCTGCCGAGACTACTTGGTATTAGAGAACCTACCGATTTACCACAAGCTTTGCATCTCTGCTTTAAGCTTGAAAACCAAAACTACTGTACCCAATATGCAATCGCTCATAACGCACCTTCTCGTGCCACCCACAATCAGGTTGTAGCCCCAATTCCACCTCGTAGGAATGTAGTAAATACTACTTTCCCTAATCCTCAGGGAAATAGACAAGATTTTTATCCTCAACTAGCATACTTACCCCAACCACCATTCCATTTCAATCCACATATGAACCAAAACACCCATAGGCAACCAAATCCCAACTCTAATCTGCCCCAAACCAAAACGCTTACAGACAACAACAGTTTATTCAAAGTTACCCACAAAATCAAGCTCAGCATTACGCACCAATGCCTCCTCGTCCTAATGCGCCTAAGCCACAACCAAGGCCAGAACCAATGGACATAGATCAGAGCATGCGTTCTAGAGGAGTAAACTATATGAATAGACCAAAACCAAATCAGATGTATGGAAAGAGACCTCCAGCAGCCCTACTTTGAACGCAGAACGAAGAACGGGCAAATATTAAAAATCTTAATAGATACTGGATCAAACAAGAACTATATTCAGGAAAACCTTGTTTCAAACCCTTTACCAAACGCACAACCCTTCTATGCAAACTCTATTGGCGGGAATGTTAAAGTCAGTCAATATACGAATGTTAATCTATTCGGTCTCAAAGACACAAATATTAAATTTTTTATCCTTCCGACCCTTAAATCGTTTAATGCTATTTTAGGAAACGATAGCTTAAAAGAGCTTTCTGCAATAATATTTACAAGAGATAGTTATATGGTTATAAAAGACAAAGTGAAAATCAGGATCAAACAGCATGCCTACACGGCTGTAAACAATATTGACATGAAATTAGACCACCTCGATACTCCTCATAGGAACAGAATTAATGATATAATAAAAAATGTTCCGAACTTATTCACCGAGCCCGACGAGAAACTTACATTCACCACTGTCGTAAAAGGAGATATTCGTAAAACTTCAGAAACTCCGATCTATTCCAAATTTTATCCCTATCCCATGGCTCTCAAAGACGAAATTGAAAAACAAGTCAGGCAACTACTTAACGACGGTATAATCAGACCTTCACGGTCGCCATACAACTCGCCTGTGTGGATAGTGCCAAAGAAAGCCGACTCATCCAATGAGAAAAAGTACAGAATGGTTATCGATTACCGTAAACTAAGCTCCATAACAATTTCGGACAAATACCCAATCCCCGAGATAACTTAAGTGTTATCCCAGTTAGGCAAAAGCAAATGCCTTTCAGTCATTGACCTTAAGAGTGGATTTCACCAGATACAGCTCAGAGGGGCAGATATCGAAAAGATAGCCGTTTCCGTGAATAACGGCAAATACGAGTTCACGAGGCTGCCATTCGGCCTTAAAATTGCCCCTCTATATTTCAGCGGGCACTTGATGATATCTTACGCGAACATATAGGGAAAATATGTTACGTGTACATAGATGATACCGTAATTTTCAGCAAGAATGAGGAAGAGCACTTCCTTAATCTCCAAAAAGTTTTTCAAACATTTTAACGGGCAAACATGAAGGTTCAATTAGATAAGTGTGCATTCCGTAGGAATGAAGTTGAATTCTTAGGATTTGTTATCTCTTCAAACGGTATCAGAACCAACCCAGCGAAGGTAGAGGCAATAATGAAATTTCCACGTCCAAATACACTTAAGGATCTACGATCTTTCTTAGGACTTTCAGGATATTATCGCCGTTTTATTAAAGGATACGCCAACCTCGCAAAACCCCTTACATCTCTTTTGAGAGGCGAAGGAGGCCGTATCTCTAAAAATCTCTCGAGCAAAAAACCAATACATCTCAACGATGAAGCAATAGAATCTTTTAATAATATCAAAAATTTCCTAATTTCAAGTGATCTTCTCTTAGCCTACCCCGATTTTAACAAAGAATTCCAACTCACAACAGACGCTTCTGATTACGCCATCGGAGCAGTCCTGGAACAAGATAACGGACCAATTATATTTATTTCCCGAACGCTGAATAAGACGGAAGAATCATACGCTACTAACGAGAAGGAGATGCTCGCTATCATTTGGGCACTACATTCTCTTCGCAACTTCCTTTACGGATCACGCAAAGTAAAAATTTTTACAGACCATCAACCGTTAACCTACGCACTTAGTAATAAAAATAAAACAATTCGAAGATGATGAGATGGAAAGCCATCTTGGAAGAATACAACCATGAAATCGTTTATAAACCCGGAAGAACTAACGTTGTAGCGGATGCTTTATCCAGACCTCCGAGCGATACTGCAATAAATTTGCTAGCCGGAACACAACATAGTGACGAGAGTTGATCCCATAACCTAATCCCTTCAGTCGAAACACCAATAAACGTTTTTAGAAACCACTCATTTTGGAAACAGGTAACACTTCAAGTCATGAATTTAAAACACCTTTCCATAAGTTTAATAGGCATACTATAACCGAACCATCTTACACCAAAGAAAATTTGATAGGAATTTTTAAGAAATTTCTTAATCCTTAACGGATCAATAGAAAATCTACGGCAGAAATGTATCGACCGATCCCGATAAATTCGAAACGAGTAGACATGAGACAATCGAACGTCTACGAGCAAAACAAGAAAAAGACATAGCTTATCATAGCAAAAAGAGACAACCAGAAAAAGATTATGAGGTAGGCCAAACAATTTATGTGTAACACAATAAACGTCATGGTTCCAAATTAACAGCTAGGTATAAAAAGGAAATAGTACAAGAAAACAAACCTTCTGTGGTTTTAACAAAGTCCGGAAGGACGATTCATAAAAGCAACATTCGAAATTGAACATTCTCTTTTCTTCCCTTTCCCTACAGGTTATTCTGCGTCGTTGTCGTCGCCTTTGCAGAAGTCCAAATTTTCGATTACACTAACTCGCAAATAATAGCTTTAAATTGTGGCAAAGCCAGGATTCAGAACGGAGACTTAAAACTAGTCCACACCCTTGAAATAGAACAATACGAAACATTCGTATCCGAAATACTGTCCGTATTAGACAAACACGATTTTTCGCACCTCTCCTTATTCCCCATCCTAAAACATGAACTAACACAGGTAAAGAATTTAATTGACAATATCAAAATTCATAAAGCGAAAAGATCGCTTGATTTCATCGGGTCCACTTGGAAGTGGATAGCCGGTAACCCAGACCATTCTGATTTTACCATGATGGAGAGTAAAATTAACGGTATAATTGGAAATACATAATAACGAGCAGGTTATCATAGACAAAGCATATAATGATAGAATTAATCAACTTACAAATATAACCAATGAAATAATTAAAGTTTATAAAGCCGATAAATCGTTTGAGATAGAATTAGCCTTAAGCCTTCAATATAAAACAAAACTATTAAAAGAGGACCTGACAAATGTCATATACGCCATAGAACTGGCAAAATCAAATATTGTAAGCTCCCAAATCCTCTCAAAGAAAGAATTAAACTTAATAATAAATAGAATTAATGAAACACACATTCCTTATGAGAATATCGAAGAAGCGTTAAAATTCGCAGATGTTAAAATAGCATTAAGTTCTAATAAACTTATATACATTGTAAGCATTCCCAAAACAGAAGATATAATTTTTGATAAATTTATTATCAAACCGATTAGGAAAAATAATGTCATTAATAAAATAGATTTTCAAGATATTATAAGGAATAATGATTTAATATATGGAATAGGAAAAAATGTAAAACTATAAATGAATTATCTCTATGTAGAAAAAATCATGTAATAGAATAAGTAACGATAATTGTATTTCTAAATTGCTCAAAAGCCTGAACGCAACATGTAATAAGACGAACGATCACCATGTCACGCCCGTGGAGGAGATAGCACAAGGAGTCCTACTTTTAAACAATTTTAAGGGTCAGCTAGAAATGAACGGAACGACGAAAGATCTTCAAGGAACATACGTAGTCAAATTTAGAAACAGTACCATTACAATCAACCACCAGAAATACATCTCGGAGGAGATAGCAAATATCAAAGCTGCGCCTCCGCTTTTAAACGTCTTGTCGGAGACATCCGAAATAGAAGAAGTTCTGTCATTGGAATTAATGAAGGAACTCCATATAAACAACACGAAGCAGATTCAGTTAATAAAAGGTGAAAAAGAATCACTGAAAACCATAAACTTCTCTCTCTTTGCAGCAGTTTTCGATCCTATTAGCGGTGTTGCTCCTAAAGCTAAAAACTAAGAAAGGACCTAATGTCAACATCATCCCACAAACCATACCAATTCAGATGCACTGAATCTCAAAACCGAAGTCCAGCCTCCGGAAGTAACAACATATCAAAATAGCATCCTCAACATACCATTCTACTATCAAGAGGGGAAGAGTTAACAAACGAAACAGCAACACGCGCAACATCGATTCCCACGAAACATTCAACCAACAACACGCGCAACCTTGTTTCCCACAGCGTCAGCAAATATGATCTATGTCGCTGCACCTGCCGTTCCAGGGAATGCTGACGTCGCGTCTGCGACATTATTTTTATCAGGCTATAAATACATGCGCCTGCATGTTACTTGTTGTTCAGTTGCTTAGCATTATCCGTAGTTGTTAGTTTAGTTAATTACGCTGTTCGAATTAAATAATTTTTTTTTTAAAACTAAAAGTTTTGTGTTAAAATAACTTGTACTCTGTCGAATGGCAGAAGCGAGGATTGCCGATTGTTCACATTCTGCTTTAGTTGATTTGGTTGATTGAGAAAATCTGACAGGACCAACTCCATTCAATCATTTGCGCGGAAAAAGATGATCAATGAGCTGACCCTGAAAACTATATCATAGATATAGATATTTGAACTTAATTTAATTCCAAGGAAGTTCCATTCGTTCAATAGAGAGGTTCAACTATCAAAAGGGATGTTAATAATTTAATCGATTTTAGGCGGTACGAAGTTCAGCTAGTCTTCTATATATAATTCTACTGTAAGTGTGTTGTGACTGAACTCGGACCGATTTGCATAAATTTTTTTGTATGCGTTTGGGTTGCGCCGCGGGTGGTTTAGATTTACAATTCGGTCCAATTGTACAAAGGCGTGGTACCTCCCATAAAAAAAAATGTAAGAATCCAATATTTCTGCTCCTGCTAACGGTTGGTATTTCGGTTGAGTGAACATATTTTAAGTTGTGCTGCAAATATAGGCGGGATTTGATAAAGACGCGTGGTACCTCCCATACAATTCTTCTTTATGTACATAATTCTACTGTACGTATGTATGTCACTGAATACATTTTTTTGGTCATCGAGCTTATTTGTTTGCTTTTATTTTTTGACATCTCACAAATTCGTTCTCAATCGTTCAAACAATAGTAAATTTAAATTTACGCAATAGTGCTTTGTTTTATTTCGAATTGCAAGACAACGAGTGTGGTGTCATTGAAAACAACACAAACTTGAATCAAGCAATAACTACGGCCACACATAGGTATTCTAATTTAAGTGTATTGCATTAAGTGCGTTTCGTTATTTTCATATTTAAATTTTTTTGTATGTTTGGATATTTTTGGGGTCGCATTTTCAGTGAATATTAAGTGTCTTACATTCACATATAAGTTACGTAACTGAAACAATGCCACGTCTTCGTGGACGAGGAGGAAATATTGGTCGACGGACTATCCATTCACAGTTACAGCACAACCATCGGTTAAATACATCGGCACAAGATCAATTGACGGACAAGAGAAATGTAATAAATCCGACTGCAATCACACGTGCTAATGAAAGTCGAGCTAAAGCATTGACAAAAAGTATATGTATATAATAGAGAGTTGCAAAAGCGTTGTTACGTTATAACTCACGAACGGTGAAACCGAATTCGATCAAATTAGGGTTTGTTTTCATGGTCTTGTAGTTGGTTTATCTAAAGTTTGAACGAAATTGGTCAACGCGTTCGTGAGTTATGTCAAAATCTGATTTTGTCCATATAAAAAAAAAAGGCGCCTATGAGCGTGTGCTGTATGTTTACTCTGTGCTGTCATACACACGGTAATAACATCACGCACGATTTTTTAAACAAAACCTTAAAACGATCACGGACTTTATCGTTAAGCACAGTGTTTTCGGACAATCGCGTTTCTGGATGTAAGTTAACAAACGAAACAGCAACACGCGCAACATCGATTCCCACGAAACATTCAACCAACAACACGCGCAACCTTGTTTCCCACAGCGTCAGCAAATATGATCTATGTCGCTGCACCTGCCATTCCAGGGAATGCTGACGTCGCGCCTGCGACATTATTTTTATCAGGCTATAAATACATGCGCCTGCATGTTACTTGTTGTTCAGTTGCTTAGCATTATCCATAGTTGTTAGTTTAGTTAATTACGTTGTTCGAATTAAATAAGGTTTTTTTTATAACTCAAAATTTTGTGTTAAAATAATTGGCGCCCGAGCAGGGACCCGCGTTGATATCCGACATTAATTCTCTACGTGGGTTTAATAAATAATTAATAAATAGCGTGTTTATAACTGTGTATTAAAGACATTGCTGTGAAACAAACCGACTTGGAGAAACGAGGCTACCCAGTAGCTGGAAAAACCACAACCAGAGGAAAAGGAGTCAAACAATTTTGACAGCCGCTCCAGGATGCAACAACATGCACTAGTGTAAGAAACAGTGCTTATAGTAAGAATAGTTTAGGAAAAAAATTTATTAAATTAAATTAAATTAATTAATTATTGATTAATTAATTCGTAAAATTCAGAATTTATTTTTGCCTTTCAATTTATTAAGTTGTGTTAGTTCAAATCATGGCAAACCCAGTCCATATTCGACCACCGGTCCTTAATCCTGAGGTCCCTCCGAATCCTCCAAATCCCCCTAATGCGAGCGGGGTAATAACCAACGAAGTTCTTAACAACCTAGTAACGGGAATAGTGGGCCGTGTCCTTCAAAGTGAAGGTCGCCGATGGGTTCAATCAATTATAAATCCTAACGCTGATGGTTTTAGTGGTACAGACCAAATTATTAATCCAGAACACCGCGAAAATCTGACGGAGCTGGACAAAATCCCCGATGTCGTTCGAAGTTTAAAAGACTTCACCGGACAACCAGGTGAATATAATTCCTGGAAAAAGAGCGTAGACAGAATCTTGCAATTGTACGAATCTACCAAAGGAACACCGAAGTATTTCGGAATTTTGAGTGTTATAAGAAACAAGATAGTAGGCCAAGCCGATGTGGTATTAGAATCATATAATACCCCATTGGATTGGAAGTGCATTTCTCGCTGTTTAACCATGCATTATGCAGATAAACGAGATTTAACAACACTCGAATATCAAATGACATCTTTAGTTCAAGGAAACTATACCGTTCAAGAATTCTATCACCAAGTTTATTCGCATCTGTCTCTTATACTAAACAAAATAGGTTGTATGGATATCAGTAATGAGTCCATTACTCTACTCACCCAAACTTACCGAGATAAGGCCCTCGATACGTTTATTAGAGGCTTAAAAGGTGATCTGCCGAGACTACTTGGTATTAGAGAACCTACCGATTTACCACAAGCTTTGCATCTCTGCTTTAAGCTTGAAAACCAAAACTACTGTACCCAATATGCAATCGCTCATAACGCACCTTCTCGTGCCACCCACAATCAGGTTGTAGCCCCAATTCCACCTCGTAGGAATGTAGTAAATACTACTTTCCCTAATCCTCAGGGAAATAGACAAGATTTTTATCCTCAACTAGCATACTTACCCCAACCACCATTCCATTTCAATCCACATATGAACCAAAACACCCATAGGCAACCAAATCCCAACTCTAATCTGCCCCCAAACCAAAACGCTTACAGACAACAACAGTTTATTCAAAGTTACCCACAAAATCAAGCTCAGCATTACGCACCAATGCCTCCTCGTCCTAATGCGCCTAAGCCACAACCAAGGCCAGAACCAATGGACATAGATCAGAGCATGCGTTCTAGAGGAGTAAACTATATGAATAGACCAAAACCAAATCAGATGTATGGAAAGAGACCTCCAGCAGCCCTACTTTGAACGCAGAACGAAGAACGGGCAAATATTAAAAATCTTAATAGATACTGGATCAAACAAGAACTATATTCAGGAAAACCTTGTTTCAAACCCTTTACCAAACGCACAACCCTTCTATGCAAACTCTATTGGCGGGAATGTTAAAGTCAGTCAATATACGAATGTTAATCTATTCGGTCTCAAAGACACAAATATTAAATTTTTTATCCTTCCGACCCTTAAATCGTTTAATGCTATTTTAGGAAACGATAGCTTAAAAGAGCTTTCTGCAATAATATTTACAAGAGATAGTTATATGGTTATAAAAGACAAAGTGAAAATCAGGATCAAACAGCATGCCTACACGGCTGTAAACAATATTGACATGAAATTAGACCACCTCGATACTCCTCATAGGAACAGAATTAATGATATAATAAAAAATGTTCCGAACTTATTCACCGAGCCCGACGAGAAACTTACATTCACCACTGTCGTAAAAGGAGATATTCGTAAAACTTCAGAAACTCCGATCTATTCCAAATTTTATCCCTATCCCATGGCTCTCAAAGACGAAATTGAAAAACAAGTCAGGCAACTACTTAACGACGGTATAATCAGACCTTCACGGTCGCCATACAACTCGCCTGTGTGGATAGTGCCAAAGAAAGCCGACTCATCCAATGAGAAAAAGTACAGAATGGTTATCGATTACCGTAAACTAAGCTCCATAACAATTTCGGACAAATACCCAATCCCCGAGATAACTTAAGTGTTATCCCAGTTAGGCAAAAGCAAATGCCTTTCAGTCATTGACCTTAAGAGTGGATTTCACCAGATACAGCTCAGAGGGGCAGATATCGAAAAGATAGCCGTTTCCGTGAATAACGGCAAATACGAGTTCACGAGGCTGCCATTCGGCCTTAAAATTGCCCCTCTATATTTCAGCGGGCACTTGATGATATCTTACGCGAACATATAGGGAAAATATGTTACGTGTACATAGATGATACCGTAATTTTCAGCAAGAATGAGGAAGAGCACTTCCTTAATCTCCAAAAAGTTTTTCAAACATTTTAACGGGCAAACATGAAGGTTCAATTAGATAAGTGTGCATTCCGTAGGAATGAAGTTGAATTCTTAGGATTTGTTATCTCTTCAAACGGTATCAGAACCAACCCAGCGAAGGTAGAGGCAATAATGAAATTTCCACGTCCAAATACACTTAAGGATCTACGATCTTTCTTAGGACTTTCAGGATATTATCGCCGTTTTATTAAAGGATACGCCAACCTCGCAAAACCCCTTACATCTCTTTTGAGAGGCGAAGGAGGCCGTATCTCTAAAAATCTCTCGAGCAAAAAACCAATACATCTCAACGATGAAGCAATAGAATCTTTTAATAAAATCAAAAATTTCCTAATTTCAAGTGATCTTCTCTTAGCCTACCCCGATTTTAACAAAGAATTCCAACTCACAACAGACGCTTCTGATTACGCCATCGGAGCAGTCCTGGAACAAGATAACGGACCAATTATATTTATTTCCCGAACGCTGAATAAGACGGAAGAATCATACGCTACTAACGAGAAGGAGATGCTCGCTATCATTTGGGCACTACATTCTCTTCGCAACTTCCTTTACGGATCACGCAAAGTAAAAATTTTTACAGACCATCAACCGTTAACCTACGCACTTAGTAATAAAAATAAAACAATTCGAAGATGATGAGATGGAAAGCCATCTTGGAAGAATACAACCATGAAATCGTTTATAAACCCGGAAGAACTAACGTTGTAGCGGATGCTTTATCCAGACCTCCGAGCGATACTGCAATAAATTTGCTAGCCGGAACACAACATAGTGACGAGAGTTGATCCCATAACCTAATCCCTTCAGACGAAACACCAATAAACGTTTTTAGAAACCACTCATTTTGGAAACAGGTAACACTTCAAGTCATGAATTTAAAACACCTTTCCATAAGTTTAATAGGCATACTATAACCGAACCATCTTACACCAAAGAAAATTTGATAGGAATTTTTAAGAAATTTCTTAATCCTTAACGGATCAATAGAAAATCTACGGCAGAAATGTATCGACCGATCCCGATAAATTCGAAACGAGTAGACATGAGACAATCGAACGTCTACGAGCAAAACAAGAAAAAGACATAGCTTATCATAGCAAAAAGAGACAACCAGAAAAAGATTATGAGGTAGGCCAAACAATTTATGTGTAACACAATAAACGTCATGGTTCCAAATTAACAGCTAGGTATAAAAAGGAAATAGTACAAGAAAACAAACCTTCTGTGGTTTTAACAAAGTCCGGAAGGACGATTCATAAAAGCAACATTCGAAATTGAACATTCTCTTTTCTTCCCTTTCCCTACAGGTTATTCTGCGTCGTTGTCGTCGCCTTTGCAGAAGTCCAAATTTTCGATTACACTAACTCGCAAATAATAGCTTTAAATTGTGGCAAAGCCAGGATTCAGAACGGAGACTTAAAACTAGTCCACACCCTTGAAATAGAACAATACGAAACATTCGTATCCGAAATACTGTCCGTATTAGACAAACACGATTTTTCGCACCTCTCCTTATTCCCCATCCTAAAACATGAACTAACACAGGTAAAGAATTTAATTGACAATATCAAAATTCATAAAGCGAAAAGATCGCTTGATTTCATCGGGTCCACTTGGAAGTGGATAGCCGGTAACCCAGACCATTCTGATTTTACCATGATGGAGAGTAAAATTAACGGTATAATTGGAAATACATAATAACGAGCAGGTTATCATAAACAAAGCATATAATGATAGAATTAATCAACTTACAAATATAACCAATGAAATAATTAAAGTTTATAAAGCCGATAAATCGTTTGAGATAGAATTAGCCTTAAGCCTTCAATATAAAACAAAACTATTAAAAGAGGACCTGACAAATGTCATATACGCCATAGAACTGGCAAAATCAAATATTGTAAGCTCCCAAATCCTCTCAAAGAAAGAATTAAACTTAATAATAAATAGAATTAATGAAACACACATTCCTTATGAGAATATCGAAGAAGCGTTAAAATTCGCAGATGTTAAAATAGCATTAAGTTCTAATAAACTTATATACATTGTAAGCATTCCCAAAACAGAAGATATAATTTTTGATAAATTTATTATCAAACCGATTAGGAAAAATAATGTCATTAATAAAATAGATTTTCAAGATATTATAAGGAATAATGATTTAATATATGGAATAGGAAAAAATGTAAAACTATAAATGAATTATCTCTATGTAGAAAAAATCATGTAATAGAATAAGTAACGATAATTGTATTTCTAAATTGCTCAAAAGCCTGAACGCAACATGTAATAAGACGAACGATCACCATGTCACGCCCGTGGAGGAGATAGCACAAGGAGTCCTACTTTTAAACAATTTTAAGGGTCAGCTAGAAATGAACGGAACGACGAAAGATCTTCAAGGAACATACGTAGTCAAATTTAGAAACAGTACCATTACAATCAACCACCAGAAATACATCTCGGAGGAGATAGCAAATATCAAAGCTGCGCCTCCGCTTTTAAACGTCTTGTCGGAGACATCCGAAATAGAAGAAGTTCTGTCATTGGAATTAATGAAGGAACTCCATATAAACAACACGAAGCAGATTCAGTTAATAAAAGGTGAAAAAGAATCACTGAAAACCATAAACTTCTCTCTCTTTGCAGCAGTTTTCGATCCTATTAGCGGTGTTGCTCCTAAAGCTAAAAACTAAGAAAGGACCTAATGTCAACATCATCCCACAAACCATACCAATTCAGATGCACTGAATCTCAAAACCGAAGTCCAGCCTCCGGAAGTAACAACATATCAAAATAGCATCCTCAACATACCATTCTACTATCAAGAGGGGAAGAGTTAACAAACGAAACAGCAACACGCGCAACATCGATTCCCACGAAACATTCAACCAACAACACGCGCAACCTTGTTTCCCACAGCGTCAGCAAATATGATCTATGTCGCTGCACCTGCCGTTCCAGGGAATGCTGACGTCGCGTCTGCGACATTATTTTTATCAGGCTATAAATACATGCGCCTGCATGTTACTTGTTGTTCAGTTGCTTAGCATTATCCGTAGTTGTTAGTTTAGTTAATTACGCTGTTCGAATTAAATAATTTTTTTTTTAAAACTAAAAGTTTTGTGTTAAAATAACTTGTACTCTGTCGAATGGCAGAAGCGAGGATTGCCGATTGTTCACATTCTGCTTTAGTTGATTTGGTTGATTGAGAAAATCTGACAGGACCAACTCCATTCAATCATTTGCGCGGAAAAAGATGATCAATGAGCTGACCCTGAAAACTATATCATAGATATAGATATTTGAACTTAATTTAATTCCAAGGAAGTTCCATTCGTTCAATAGAGAGGTTCAACTATCAAAAGGGATGTTAATAATTTAATCGATTTTAGGCGGTACGAAGTTCAGCTAGTCTTCTATATATAATTCTACTGTAAGTGTGTTGTGACTGAACTCGGACCGATTTGCATAAATTTTTTTGTATGCGTTTGGGTTGCGCCGCGGGTGGTTTAGATTTACAATTCGGTCCAATTGTACAAAGGCGTGGTACCTCCCATAAAAAAAAATGTAAGAATCCAATATTTCTGCTCCTGCTAACGGTTGGTATTTCGGTTGAGTGAACATATTTTAAGTTGTGCTGCAAATATAGGCGGGATTTGATAAAGACGCGTGGTACCTCCCATACAATTCTTCTTTATGTACATAATTCTACTGTACGTATGTATGTCACTGAATACATTTTTTTGGTCATCGAGCTTATTTGTTTGCTTTTATTTTTTGACATCTCACAAATTCGTTCTCAATCGTTCAAACAATAGTAAATTTAAATTTACGCAATAGTGCTTTGTTTTATTTCGAATTGCAAGACAACGAGTGTGGTGTCATTGAAAACAACACAAACTTGAATCAAGCAATAACTACGGCCACACATAGGTATTCTAATTTAAGTGTATTGCATTAAGTGCGTTTCGTTATTTTCATATTTAAATTTTTTTGTATCTTTGGATATTTTTGGGGTCGCATTTTCAGTGAATATTAAGTGTCTTACATTCACATATAAGTTACGTAACTGAAACAATGCCACGTCTTCGTGGACGAGGAGGAAATATTGGTCGACGGACTATCCATTCACAGTTACAGCACAACCATCGGTTAAATACATCGGCACAAGATCAATTGACGGACAAGAGAAATGTAATAAATCCGACTGCAATCACACGTGCTAATGAAAGTCAAGAGCACCGCAATAAACGAGTTCGAGCTAATGCATTGACACAAAGACTGGCCCGTCAACGAGTCACCGACACATTCAGAACACGCGAACAACAGCGTTTGCAAGTGTATCGCACATTGACACGTGCATCACTTCTTCGCCTTGCGTTTGAATATAAGTCGGACATCGACTATTCGTCACATTCACAAATTCTAATCGGTGCTATGAGCAAACAATGCCAACACTGTCATGCACTCAAATACAAAGGTGAATCGGCCGGTTTCTGCTGCGCGTCTGGAAAAGTTGTATTGCCACCATTGAATTCGCCGCCAGAAACATTGAAAGCATTATTGGCTGGAGGTACATCTCAATCTAAATTGTTTTTGCGTGAAATTCGCAAATTCAATTCGTGCTTTCAAATGACAAATGACATTTGGAGCAACAAAAATCGTTGCAAAAGCGTTGTGACATTATATCTCGGGTTGGACATAGCATTCGTGAAGTTCCAAGGATCATCGGAAAAGACTCAACTTGGAAAGCCACCCGGTAGGGCGACTAAGTGATAGACACCATGGAGATGGGATCAACACAAGTCGGGCGGGAGGTGGGCCCGTACCGGGAAAAGCTGAGGGTGATTCAATTGAACCTTCATCACAGCAAAGCAGCATCAGCAATGATGACTAAATGTTTTGATGAGGATTCGTTTGATATAGCCCAGATACAGGAGCCTTGGATCTTTAGAGGAAAGATTAGAGGACTCCCAAATAGCGTTGCTGAGCTGCACTATGCGCAAACCAGCGAAAGAATTAGGTCCTGTATCCTGGTGAGACACGGAGTTCAAGCATATAAATTGCCGGATCTCTGTGCCCCAGACCTTGCAACAGTACGAGTAGGATCAGGTGCGGGAAGCTTTGTCATAGCATCTGCGTACCTGCCGTACGATTCTCCAGAACCTCCTTCGACAAGAGAGTTAGAGTCGTTGGTGAATGCATGCAGGATCAGGAACGAGGATCTAATAATTGGTTGTGATGCTAATGCACATAATACAGTGTGGGGCAGCACTAACGATAATTACAGAGGAGAAGCCTTATTCGAATTTGTATCATGCAAGGATCTAGCTATCTTAAACAGGGGAACAGAGCCAACCTTCGTGGATGTGAGGCGAGGGGAAGTGATCGATGTTACCCTGTGCAGTAGCCAGATAATTGAAAGAGTATCAAATTGGAGGGTAATGGATAAGGCTACATTGTCGGATCACAGAGCCATTTCATTATATGTTCGCTATGGATCTAAAAAGAAAAAAGATCGGAAATACATCAGAATTCCGAAGAACACGGATAGGACAAAATACCTCGAAGTGTTGGAGGAAAAACTGAATGTAGTGACATTCGGAATACCGAACAATACTTGGCATGTGGAATCACAGCTGAAGCATCTGCAATCAGCTGTTGAAGATGCGTACCGAGTGGCTTGCACACCTACTTCAGTGGAAAAACAAGATCCTGCGCCTTGGTGGTGCCGGGAACTTGAAAAGCTAAAAAAGGATGTGAGGAAGGCCTTTAATCACGCCATGAGGAGGGGAGAACCGGAAGCATGGGATGAATATAAGGCGAAAAAGAAAGAGATGAATGTTACTCTGCGACGACGTAAAAGGGAGTCATGGAGGGACTTTTGCTCGAGCATGAGGAGTACATCTGAAGTCAGTAGACTACAAAAGATTGTCTCGAGAGATCCAGTTTCCAAGATCGGACTCATTCGTAATAGAGCGGGGGAGATGGTGGAAACACTGGATCACACAAATGAGGTCCTAATGGAGGTACACTTTCCAGGAAGCTATAAGTCAGATCAGCCCTGAGCTCCAAGGAAACAAGGAGCGAACAGGATGGATGGGACGAAAGCAGAACGGATAGTGACACCAAAAGCGGTCGAGTGTGCGATAGCAACATTCTCACCCTTCAAAACTGCGGGGTCAGATGGTATATTTCCAGGTCTAATGCAATGGGATGTAGACTTAATTGCACCAAGGCTCAGGAATATATACGTTGCATGCCTAGCAATAGGCTATATCCCTATTACATGGAGGGAAGCAAATGTGGTCTTCCTTCCAAAACGGGGAAAAAAGGACTACACCGAGGCAAAGTCATTCCGACCAGTCAGCCTAACATCCTTCCTTTTAAAAACAATGGAAAGGGTGATAGTGGACTATATGGAAAGCATCGCGCTTAGGACGTATCCTTTGAATAGTAGACAGCATGCATACAGGGTAGGCATGTCTACAGAAACAGAGTTACATCAAGTAGTACGCGTTGCCGAGGAAGAGCTAAATACCGGGGGCATTGCAATGACCACTATAATGGACATTGAAGGTGCCTTCGATAAGATATGCTTTGAAAGTCTAAAACAAGCCTTAGAAAAACGTAGGGTTAACCCACTTGTAGTAAGATGGGTGGACAATATGTTAAATACGAGGGCGATAAATATTCAGACGGGAACCTCGAAACTCAGAGGAAGGGTTAGCAGAGGTTGCCCACAACGAGGTGTTCTCTCACCTACACTGTGGAATATCACTGTGGACTCTCTTCTTGACAGACTTGAGGCAACTGGCATTCACACAGTGGGATATGCCGATGACATAGCAATAATGGCCAGAGGCAAATTCATGGACGTCACCGCAGATATCATGAGGAACGCACTCAGAGTGGTTGAGCGGTGGTGTCTGGAACAAGGACTTTCCATTAATGCGGGGAAAACAGATCTAATAGTCTTCACTAGGAAGAGGAAAAATCTGGAATTTCGGCCCTTAACACTTTTCGGATCGGAACTCAGAATGACTAAGAAGGTTAAGTATCTGGGAGTTTATCTAGATACTGGACTTACTTGGAACTACCATGTTGAGGAGAAGGTCCGGAAGGCAAAAAGGGTACTACATCAATGCAAACGTGTATGTGGACAGAGTTGGGGTCAGCATACCCATTATCACGTACGCCTCGGTTGTATGGTGGGCGAAAGCCTCTTAGAAAACTGTGAGGAAGCACCTGGATAGGGTTCAACGCTTAGCATGTATAGGAATTACAGGTGCAATACGTACAACCCCAACATGCGCATTGGAAGTCATCATGGGGATCTTACCGTTAGACTTATTTATTAAGACAGCAGCGGCCCAAACGGCACTTCGCTTGCATCGAAATGCGAAATGGCACAATCGTGGTACGATCTATGGACATAGGAAGATCCTGGAACTTGTCAAAAACGAGATTAGGGAGCTAAACATGCCTATGGATCGAATATAAAGGGTGCGTATTATGGAAAGAAATCACAAAACTCGTATTGAGAACGGATTACTTCCAGCAAAAAGAAATGGTAAAATAGTGATTTTCACGGATGGATCCATGATGGATGGCGGAGCGGGGGTCGGTATCTATTCAGAAGAGCTGGAACTTGCCCGTCACATTAGCCTCGGGAAATACACTTCAGTATACCAGGCTGAGATGATTCATGCGTTGGACTTCTTGCTTGAGAGTCAGGTGGAATTATTATCCTAATAGCACTGGACAATCAGGCGGTGATCAGATGCATGAAACAAACAAGCATCACAACATCATTGGCACTGGAATGTGTACTTAAGCTCAATAAGTGTTCATCTAAAAATGAAGTAACACTGACTTGGGTACGAGGACACATAGGGATCGAAGGCAACGAAAAGGCGGACTCCCTTGCAAAACAGGGGTCAACTGAAAAGTTGCTGGGACCAGAACTATTTTCTTCAATTGATTCTGATTCACAAATGGATCACGGCAGAACACCTGAGAAGGTGGTCAACCGTGGAACAATGTAGACAAGCTAAAATGGCAATAAAGTGGCCGACCTGCTCCACTCAAAGAAGGGTTCTAAGTATGAGTCGAGGAACATTGAAATGGGTGGTGGCTTTGTCTACAGGACATGGTAATTTCGGGTATCACTTAAGGAAAATGGGCCTTAGAGAGGATGATACTTGTAAACTATGCCTGGAGGAATCTGAGACAGCGGCACACATACTGTGTCAATGTCCGGCGTTGGCTAGCAGAAGAATGAGGATCTTGGGACATCATTGGGTCGAGGCCCAGTCGATAAAACAGATCTCCCATAAACAGATACTAGCGTTAACACTAGGAATCGAGCTCAGAGAAGAACTGTGGAGAAATCCAGAGAGTCTACCTGAGTAAGATTTACAGTTGTAGAGAGACGAAAAGAGACCCGACAATGGTGCTTTGATTCGAATATCTCTCGACCATATATATATATATATATATATATATATATATATATATGGTCGTGTAGTTGGTTTATCTAAGTTTGAAGGAAATTGGTCAACGCGTTGGTGAGTTATGTCAACATCTGATTTTGTCCATATAAAAAAAAAACCTAGGCGCCTATGAGCGTGTGCTGTATGTTTACTGTGTGCTGATGTCATACACACGGTAATGACATCACGCACGATTTTTTAAAAACGAAACCTCAAAACGATCATGGACTTTATCGTTAAGCACTGTGTTTTTGGACAATCGCGTTTCTGGATGTACTCTGTCGAATGGCAGACGCGAGGATTGCCGATTGCCCACATTCTGCTTTAGTCTGACCGGACCAACTCGATTCAATCATTGGTGCAGAAAAAGATGATCAAGAAGCTGACCTGAAAATCTATAAAGTCGTTTCTTTGCTTTGAACATAATTTAATACAGTTGGATCTTAGAATCCATAATTTCCTAGTACCTCACGAATTTCATTTGGTACCAAAACATTTTCCAATACCTTGCGATGGAATACTGGGTATGGACTTCATAAAAAAGTTTAACTGCATTTTAGATTTCAACAAAGAGCACGATTGGTTCGTATTACGACCAGAAAATTTACATACAAATATTCAAATTCCTATATCCTACAAAGCTATACATAACAGTATAATATTGACAGCACGATCCGAGGTAATCAGACATGTTCACGTAAATTCAGACGAAGATGAAGTATTAGTTTTCAATCAAGAACCTCAACCGGGAGTTATAATAGCTTGTACTTTAGTAAACACTAGAAACGCATACTGTGTATAACTCGACGATACTTTCGAAATAATTTTGCTTAATTAAACAATTTAGCTTGTCGTGTTTCAAAGAAAAAAAAAGAAACATACACCAGAGCAAAGTAACAATGATTTATTTGCCTAATGCTTACCCGACAGTGGTTGATGCGCAAGTGACGATTGCGGATGAGGAAAAATTACATTAGGCCGCCTAGTTTGGCGATAACAACAAAAAACCAGTATTTTGGTGTAGCGGATGATACAGAGAGAGTGTAATGTTCAAATGCATGCGTATCATGTACATAAGACAGTTAATGATTTCTTGTCTACTTACAATGGAATCGTACATATTACAATACCTCTAGGATTACAGTATTTCAAACAAGTAAGGTATATAAAACAATAATGTAAAGAAATTTACTATTCGGTCTTAAACATTCCGCCACACCAAGGACTACTGTCCTTAACTGAGGTTATTGCGCCTCAGACCCGCAAGTTAATGGGATATATCTACATTAGTAAAAAAAAATAAAAGAGATATAGCGCTCTGACTCGCTTGTTAGTGGTTAAATTGAGGATTGAATGGATTTTGCCGTGGGAGCATACAAAGTTTGACGATAGGTCTTTCAGTAATTGAGTTCTGCATTTTAATGCTGACTAATCGTACATATCCATCGTTTCCAGGGTGTGTCTCAATAATGCGTCCAAGTGGCCATTTGCTCGATGGGTATCTTTCATCCTTGACGATGACTAGGTCACCAACTTCAAAATTTTTTTTCGCAGAGGTCCATTTTGGGCGCTGTTGCAGTCTGCTGAGATATTCAGAACTCCAACGCTTCCAGAAGTGTTGTTGCAGTTGCTGGACTATCCGCCATCGACGCAAGGGGGATATTTTGACGTCTAATAAATTGGTTGGCTCACCAATATGGAAGTGGGCTGGGGTCAACACATCGAAGTCATTAGGATTGTCTGACATAGCACATAGCGGCCTAGAATTAAGACAGGATTCAATTTGTGACAACAAGGTATAAAGTTCTTCGAAAGTTAGTAATCGATTATTCAAAATTCTCTTTAAATGATATTTGGTGGATTTAACCCCAGCCTCCCAAAGGCCACCAAAATGTGGCAAGGAAGGTGGGTTAAAGTGCCATTGTATGCCATCCCTAGATACCATTGATTGGATATCCTCAGGATTTTCGGCTATGTACTGCAGCAGTGATTGTTTTAATAGACGATTTGCACCAACAAAATTTGTACCGCAATCGCTATAAAGATCACTACAAACACCACGTCTACTTACGAACCGCGGAAGCGCGGCTAAAAATGCTTCACTGGTTAACTCGGAGACAGGTTCCAAATGTATGGCTTTTGTGCACAGACATATAAACACACAAATGTATCCCTTAAACGTTTTGGCAGATCGTCCTTTTGCGGTTCTTAGGTCAACAGGTCCAGCAAAATCCACTCCACTGTGTCGAAAAGGCTTGGAAAGGGTTACTCTAGGAGAAGGCAAACTACCCATGACCTGTGAAGACATTTTAGCATTAAATCTTAGACAACGGACGCAATCGTGAAGTAGTTTTCGAGCTAGGTTGCGAACGTTTAATATCCAATATGTCTGACGCAAATACGCTATCATCATATTTGGACCACCATGTAAAGTCCTTTGATGTGCTTCTGTAATTAAAAGTTGGGTTAAATAGCATTTGTTTGATAACAATATCTGATTTTTCGAATCAAACGGTAGATTTTTAGCAAATTTTAACCTTCCTCCCACTCGTGGAATACCATCATTATCCAAAAATGGAGCGAGTGAAGATATCTTTGAAGACATTTTAATTTCTTTACCCCCTTCAAGATGAGTTATTTCGTCGGCAAAGTAACACTGTTGAGATTGTTTGACTAGCCAGTTTCTTGCGTCAAACTTTTCTTGTAGACTTAAAACTTCTGTTTTACGCTTTTTACTATGAAGGATATGAATGTAACGAATACAATAAGCCGTAACATGTATTAATCGTTTTAGGCAAGAGTAACGACTAACCAACTGTACAAATACGGGATTAAGAATTATATTCGTTTGAAGGCAGGTTATTGGCTTAGTTTCCAGTGTTGTTTCTAAGCAGGTATTAGTTTGAGAAGGCCACTACGAAGTGGGGTTCTTAAGCCAATCAGGACCATTCCACCATAGCTTAAGAGAGCTGAGACATTCCGGAGAAATTCCACGTGAAGCGCTATCCGCGGGGTTTTGTAAACTTGGCACATACCGCCAATATTCGATGTTAGTGAACGTCTGAATTTCACTTACACGATTTGCGACAAACACTTTCCATCGATTAGGTGCTCCCCGAATCCAGCTCAAAACTATTGTGGAATCGCACCACGCGTAGGTTTTCGAAATCGATAAATTTAGTGTCTTTTTAGTTTTATAAATAAGTTTAGCAAGCAGAACCGCTGCACACAACTCTAACCTAGGTAAGGAAACTTGCTTAAGAGGTGCCACTTTTGTCTTTGCAGCTACAAGTGAGACCTTCGTGTTACCATCCGGAAATACAACACGACAGTAAATAACAGCTGCATAAGCACTAATCGAACTATCACAAAATCCGTGTAGTTCAATAGAACACAGTGACTCCGTATGAAAAGTGTTTACCCATCTTGGTATACGTATTTCCTCGATCCTAACCAGATTTGATCGGAAATGTACCCAATCCCTTTCTAAATGGCACGGTAGATGGTCATGCCTGCTATCCAAGTTTTTTGGAGCATGATTTTTGCAACAACAACAACGGGCGACAACCATCCTAATGGATCAAACAATTTCGCAATGTCGGATAAAAGACTTCGTTTCGTTGGCCGTCCACTATCTGCTGGCAACGTCACTCGAAAACGAAAATGATCTGATGCTGGAGACCAAAATAGTCCCAATGCTTTAATTGTTGCATCCTCATCAAAGTGAAGTTCATCAATTTGCTCTTGATCATGAATAGGGATGTGTCTCAATAACTCGGAGGAGTTTGAGGACCACTTTCGTAAGTGGAAACCACCAGCCAGAAGCAATGCACACAAGTCCCTTTGCAAAATTATAGCTTCTTCGGATGGCAATGAATCTCCATAGTTAGGAATCGAATTGCAGCAAGAAGATTCTTTGAAAGGTAAAGAAACTACATATCGTCTAGAAGGTTCACGTGTAGTAGTTTTAACAAAATATTCTTCACAAGACTTTTCTTCAGGTGTGGATAACCTTTCGGTACCTTCTTCAATTTCCCAAAATTTTCTTAGGAGATTGTTAATATCCACATTATTAGGCAAATAGCTAACGTTAGAATATACAATTTGTGACTTAGAAGGCTCGCTTGAAACACCA
This sequence comes from Cheilosia impressa, assembly GCA_948293265.1. Lineage (NCBI taxonomy): Eukaryota > Metazoa > Arthropoda > Insecta > Diptera > Syrphidae > Cheilosia > Cheilosia impressa. The sequence goes on from OX411880.1 coordinate 61,435,797, forward strand.
GAGATTATCCAACCAAATTCGGTATTTTGCAATAAGAGTCCATTGTCTAGTTTCACAATTTGATTTAACAAAATTTTACAGTATAAATCTGCACCTAGTAAAATATCAATAGGGCCAGGTTTATTAAATTCCTGGTCTGCTAATTTGTAGTTAGTTAAATCCAAACAATTTATGGAGATATTTACTTCAGGCAAAGTAGTGGTAATTGTCTTAAGAATGACTAATTGGCAAGCAAGAGAAAAATTGTGATGAATGTATGATTACAATGTTACGTTTACAAATCCTGTACTAGAGGGCCTACTTGAATTTATACCACCAATTGGTAGCTTGAAGTTTTGCTTACGAAGTGATAATCTTTCTACAATACTTTCGCTAATGAATGAAACTTGAGATCCTTGATCTATAAGGGCACGAATTGGAAACTCACCTGTAGGTGTTAAAACTTTTATAACGGCTGTTGGAAGCAGAGCAGGAGTTATTAAAGTTGTCTGAACGCGCTTACAAATGGCATAGATACATTTTCAGCATTAGATACTCCTGGAATCTCTGTAGCATTTTCACCTGAGCTTTTGAAATGTAAAATAGTATGATGGCGACCATTACATTTTTGGCAGCGCGATTTTGTTTTGCAGCTATTCGAGAAATGACCGGGCATCAAACAATTTAAACAAATTTTATTGCGTTTCATAATTTCATTTTGTTTTTCTCGAGGTAGATTTTTAAAGGAAGGATACTGATAAAGAAAATGTTGTTGAGAACAAGCAGCGCAACGAGAATGAGTTGTAGCAACAAATGTTTTAGGTGGCTTTACAGTACCACGAAAGTTTTTCGTAGTGGATACTGACAACGCTTCAAGAGCTCGAAATCGAGTTTCCAAAAATGTGTAAAAGTCTTCAAGAGTCGGATAACCGTCTGATTTGGCCAAACTTTCTTCCCAGATTCTTCGCGTGTCAGAATCGAAACTTTTCACTAATAGATGAATCACGATAGCATCCCATGAACTTACTGGAATCTTTAGGGTTTTTAATGCATACATGCATTCACGAGTTGTATCCAAAAGTTTACGTATTCCTTCAGCGGAAGCTACCTTAAGAATTGATTGGGAAATCAAAAGATCCAAATATGAGTCAACTATTATTTTTTTTGGTCCTGTGTGCGAGGAGGGCGAATGGAGGAGAAGATACAACCGCGAACTCTATGAGCTGTACCAAGATGTGGATGTAGTCCAAAAGGCCAAAATACGTCGACTACATTGGCTCGGCCACATCGAGCGAATGGACAATAATGCTCCAGCTAAGAGGATCTTCGAATCCCAGCCGCCAGGTTCGAGACGACAAGGAAGACCGAACCTCCGTTTCAAAGACCAAGCCATCGCGGATGCCAGAGCGCTTGGTCTGGACAACTGGAAGCAGCGTGCCCGGGATCGCAGAGGATGGAAGGCTGCAGTGTCTCAGGCAGAGACTCTCCACGGGTCGGGAGCCCGTTAAGTAAGTAAGTATTATACGTGGGTTATGAAAACGATCACAAATAATTTTCCAAGCCTCATCATAATTAGCTTCAGCAATTTGTAGATGGCCAAGAATGCCCTCAGCCTTACCAGAAAGTGAACTTTGAAGATAGTGCATTTTTTGCACTTTATTCAACGTGATGTTACTATGAATAAGAGAAATAAAAATATCTCGAAACGACAATCATTCCTTATAGCAGCCCGAAAATGTAGGAAGTTGAATAACGGGTAATTTTACTTCATTCAAATTTGAAATACTGTTCCTAACGGAAGCATGATTCGAGGAAGATACATTTTGTTGAGAAATATTAGATTCCGCAGGAAGCATGTCGGTCATTTTTGCAGACAAATCACTATATAATTCTTCAACATCGAAAAAGACATCCTCGGAAAAATAATCAATTTCACTTAGGGGAGTTTTGATTGTTGCCGCGGCTCCAACCATTTTACTGTGAGTGTCAATGAAATTATCGAAATAGGTATTCAGAAGTTTTAATTGTCCTTTGATATAATTCATTGGTAAATTGTCCTTACCCTTCTTATTAAAATTAATTTGCAATTTTGTGATCAGCTCTTGATTAGAAAGCTGTTGAGCTAGAATCAGTTCAAATCTATCACTCATTATGAAATAATTAATTTATAAAAAATATGCAAATTGAGACGCAAATGAAAAGCTTCAAAAACTAGATTGAGAGAAGGCAAAGTTCCCTAAAACAAGGAAAATTAATGTAGACAGTTAAGTCAATAACAGTGCTACTAGAAAATTTAGCTAAGAACAAAGCGTTGTAAACTGTTATTACGATATGACTTACACTCACCACTGTATGAAAAATTTAATTATTGCATGCAATCAATTTACTTCATAAAAATAGCAGGGTATCAGGTATTAAAACACAAAGAAAGAAAGAAATGCAAGAAGTATATGAGAAGTTACAATAAAATGTAATATAATACCTATAATAATCACTGTTAGTTTCACCAAATAATGCATGCAATTCTTAGTGCAACGCGATAGAAAATTCACAAAAAAATCGAAAAAATAGTCGAGTTATCGTTTAATTCAATAGCTGAGAGATTAAAAAATTAATTCCTTTTATTTAAACAACATCGGGCTCGAAGGTCCATAAAATGTGTATAACTCGACGATCCTTTCGAAATAATTTTGCCTAATTAAACAATTTAGCTTGTCGTGTTTCAAAGAAAAAAAAAGAAACATACACCAGAGCAAAGTAACAATGATTTATTTGCCTAATGCTTACCCGACAGTGGTTGATGCGCAAGTGACGATTGCGGATGAGGAAAAATTACCTTAGGCCGCCTAGTTTGGCGATAACAACAAAAAACCAGTCTTTTGGTGTAGCGGATGATACAGAGAGAGAGTGTAATGTTCAAATGCATGCGTATCATGTACATAAGACAGTTAATGATTTCTTGTCAGCTTACAATGGAATCTTACATATTACAATACCTCTAGGATTACAGTATTTCAAACAAGTAAGGTATATAAAACAATAATGTAAAGAAATTTACTATTCGGTCTTAAACACATACATTCGCATTATAAATACCACTACAGAAAACAAAGTATTAGATAGTAACAATATTGAAACAGAAAGTCTCACTAACAAATTCAAGATCAGAGAATGCATATAATTCTTTCAAAATTAAATAAGAACTTTCCAGATCAATTTAAAAAACAACTAGTCGAATTACGCACCAAATACAGTGACGTATTCGAACTGGAAACCGAAACGATCACATCAAATCTAAATATATAAAAGAAAGTGATGTTAGTTACTACGCTTATAACTCGAGAACGACTGGACCGATTTCGATGATTCGCACCAATTCTGACTGGTTTCCGGCCAAACAAGAAGAATACCCAAGAAAATTCCCGAAAAATCCCCGGAAAAAAAAATTTATGAATAAAATAAATTTTCCCATACATTTATGACTTTTGTTTTTACTATACTTTCTGACAATTTTTTTCCCATTTTTTTACGACAATTTTTTTTTCACCAAATAGTGAGACAATTGTTTTTGTATCAATCAAACCGTTAATTTCGGATTGTGCAATTAATTGATGATTTATCCTTTTTTTCATTAATTTCTATTTCCAAACGGTAAGTTACCAACGAAGATATTTATTTTGTGAACTTAGAACATCCTACAATTCTCAGTGTTATTCACAATGCCGCGAGCCAGAAGATCTAACCTTTCGCATCGAGCCCGTAATGCAAGTAGAGCTCAGAATATCGCCAGTCAATTGAATACGGAAATCGCATTATTACTCAAGAACGCCTGGACCGATTTTGAAGATTTGCACCAATTCGGACTGGTTTCCGGTCAAACAAAAAGAATACTCAAAAAATTACCGAAAAATCCAAAAAAAAAAGAAAATTACGGAGAAAATTCATTTTCCCATACGTTTTGTATTGAGCAAATTCACGACGATATTTTCATAATAGATGACGTTTATGTTTGCGTTACATAATTGCGACAATTGTTTTTGCACCAAATTTGTGTGACAAATTTTGTTTTTGTAGCAATGTTTTTCGTCACACATTAAAAACGAACATGATTACAAACGCTGGTTCCGGTATTGCCAGTATATGGCGTGGTGTGCCTGTGCATCAACGTTGTGCAATTAATTTTTAACAAATGACGTGTGAAGAAAAAGAGATTTTCTAAGTGCTTAGTTTTACTTTTTGAAATACAATTGAAAAAGTTGAGTTTTACTTTATTAAATTTCATCCACGCAAACTCTGTGTACAAACTACAAACTATGATTCAGGGTAATACTCTTATTTCATTCATCCTGCCTGTACAAACGACGCAATGAAAGAGAGTCGACGGCAAAATGGATTACAAATACAAAAGCATTATAGTGAAAACATGATACTCATGACTTTTCACATGTATTCACAAATCACAATTTCACATTTTACTGTTCACAGATAGGAAATCTAAAAGAGAATTTTATTATCAAAATTTGCTCGAGAAATGGGTAGGAGCGCTGGAGCTTAGTTCATGAACAACATTTTGTGTAAGATAAGGTGATAGATGATACTATTGTAATAGTCAAATACTTTAGGTGATCACAAAATAACTGTACGAATTTGGCATCACTTTGTTATTTCAAAACATAGTTTTGTTGTCAGTTGTCGTTTGCACCGATAATTCAAGGTAGTCTTGATATAATCTTAATAAATATTATAAATGTGAAAGTCAGATTGTTTCCTTTTCACGGCCGCAAAACCAACTTTTATTAATTTTGGTACCTATATAGATGGGACCTCTGAGAATAATGATATAGGATATGAATATTTTAATTGAGTGAGTTGAAGTACTAATTCTACGCAGACGAAGTCGCGGGTAGCAGCTAGTAATTTCTATAAACAAAAAATAAGACTTAAACGGCCTTACTAATAATCAAACACTAATGCTGACGATTAGCTGGTTGCCAGCTTTAGTAAAAATATACAGCATTAGTGAAACGGTACCAATAAACAATTAGACCTACATTTGCTAGTGCGACAACTTTCTTCGAAACTATTGCATTTTTTGTCATCGCAGAATTTAAATTTCATAATTTTTTTTAGTGAAAAACAAGGCCAATGGTTTATTTCACAACTAGGATTTTATTCTAAAAAAAGGAATATATAAATTGCAAATTAATTTGCCCAACAGATTTCTTTTAAAGGGTTTTTGAAGCTAATTATAAGCAAAAAACAAAACAGAAAATAAGAAATGCACAAAATATCCGCTGATCTGTCAAATATCGTATGCAAATCAGTAATGCCCTATTGCTCGATTGGACACAACTTTCGGTACTTTTTATAGTACGCTTTCCTTTGTTTTCTAATACTTCACGATTGCTTTATGAGTGAATTTGTGTCGTAATAAGGTCTCTTTTAAATTATACAATAAACGGAACACAGTTTATTAGAATGCTTTGATTTATTCGTTGGCTGATAATGCAAATCAAAACTTATTGGTAGTCTAACGATCACATTTAGATCAGTATTCGGAATCGGACCAACTAATACAGAACTTTGTATAAGTTAACACACGAGTTCCCATAGTCGAATTCCAAGAATCTCAACTGCACTGCAATAGTCAGTACACGAGTTCCCACAGTCGAATTCCAAGAATCTCGATTGCACTGCAATTTACACACTCCAGACAAATTTCCAGGAAATTGACCTGAATACATTTGAATGATGCAAGTAGTTTAATAGGCAAAAATAATAAATAAATAAATGTGCCAGTATCGATGTGAATTTAGTTCTAAGTTTTGATGGCAATGAAGAGGTAGTTCCTCATAAAATAACTTTTTTTTTAATTAAACGTCGCGTTTATTAACTGGCGCCCGAGCAGGGACAGAAGACAAAGTTTTTCATATAAACCTATCGAGTGAATTTGTGAAAGTTAAAAAGTGTTTTGAAAAATAATAAAGTAGTGTTTTAAGTTAAAATCAGAACTAAATAAAATAATCAAGAATAAAAAAATGAATTGATAACAAGTAAAAACCAAAGCTTCACTTAATTCTAGTATATGAAGACTTGACAGGTGGCAATTAATAGCTTAAAGACCTATGAAATCAGTGTAACAGTGTAGTGGTAAAACTAAGGCCCCAGTAACTGTGTAACCAGTAAAAAGGAGTTCAGCTCGAGAACAGCCGACCATACAGTTTCATCTGAAAGACCGCCCTCAGCCCCAACCAACCCATCGCACTCACCGGGTAAAGTGCACGACGGATCATCTTAGAACTCCATAAGGGACAATGCACATCGTGGGATTGTTTTTTAAGTAAGCTATTATTAAGTTATATTTCTCAAATAAATATAAATCAATCTAACTAAAGTGAACAAAATATTCAAACTTGAATTATACGATTTTTTTTTATAAGCTAAATTATATCATATTGTCCATAAAAGCTAGAATTCTAATAAGCACTCTCAAGCCGATTTAAAAAAAAAAAAAAAAAAAAAAAAAAAAAGAAGCCTTTTCTTTAAATCTTTTCACCTCCGTAAAAATGAATCCTAATAATTTAATCCGACCACCTCGTCTTGTTGTTAACGACAATCCGGCACCTGTTGCCGCAGCTCCTCCTCTTAACCAGAACGAACCTCTAAATCTAAACACTCTGACAGAACAAATTACAGTAATCGTTTCACAAGTATTAGCAAGGGAAGGACGACATATTATTAACAATATACTCAATCCAAGTTCCGACATTAATAATGAAACTGACCAGATTATCGACATAAACGTTAAAAGGGACCTCTCAGATCTAGACAAAGTACCTAATATCGCCAAAAGTCTTCGCGAGTTTTCAGGCCAACTGGGAGAGTTTAGCTCCTGGAAAAAGAGTATAGATAGAGTCCTTACGATATACGACCATCTTAAACGGACTCCAAAGTATTATGGAATATTAAGTACAATAAGAAATAAAATCGTAGGGCAAGCTGATATTGCCCTCGAATCGTATAACACGCCTTTGAATTGGAGCAAAATTTCAAAGTGCTTAACCTTGCATTACGCCGACAAAAGAGATCTTGGTACACTTGAGTACCAGATGACAACTCACGTGCAAGGACCTAATTCAATTCCTGAATTCTATCAGGTTGTTTATCAACATCTTTCGCTAATCCTAAACAAACTATCCTGTATGGAGATGAGTACGGAGTCGATGCAAATAACAGCCAAAACTCTACGCGCAAAACCCAATTACCCCCTGTCCTATCCCCAAAACCAATCCCAGCTCCACGAGGAAACTTCTACCCAGAATTGCTACACAACCCACAAATGCAAATGAGACCAACACCTGAAAGACGACTTCAACCAAACCCTTGGCCACAATATGATCAACCGTCTAGACCACATTATCAAAACGCTATTCAACAAAATTCTTGGCCACAAAATGTCAACCCAATGAGACCACAATATCACAGACCTCAACTACCACCTAAGCCTATGGATATAGATCAAAGCATTCATTCAAGACAGGTGAACTATGCTAATCGACCACGAATTCCGCAGATACAAAAACGACATCATCAAGGTAACTCCAATCAGGTTCACCACCCAATTAAATTCCAAAGAATCTTTAACACCGAACAGGACAACAACGAACAAGAAACGGAACCATCACCGGACAACTGCGAAGGAGAAACATATCCCGAGAATGCGGACAGTAATCAAAATACGCAAACGTATGAAGAATATGTGGAATACTACGGTAACCCCCATTTCGACGAAACAGAAGAATTAGACGATATCTATTTTTTTAGATTAAGTCGTTCTCTTCACTTCCCTATTTTGAATTTAAGGTGAAAAGTGGAGAAACGCTCAAATTTAAATAAAACTTAAACAGCATATTACAGAAAACGTTAATAACATAAATTTACGACTTTCGCACATTTCCGACAATCAAAAAGGTAAACTCAATAAAATTATCGAAAACTGCCCTACACTTTTTGCAGAACCCAACAAGAAACTGACATACACTACGACAGTAAGAGGCGAAATACGAACTAATATAGATACACCAATTTATTCCAAATCCTACCCTTATCCAATGGCATTGAAAGTCGAAGTGGAAAAGCAGCTAAAAGAACTACTTAATGAAGGAATAATTAGACCATCGAAATCGCCATATAACTCTCCCGTTTGGATCGTTCCAAAGAAAATGGACGCATCCGGGGAAAAAAATATCGTATGGTTATAGACTATCGTAAACTAAATTCGGTTACTATCCCTGATAGGTACCCTATCCCCGAGATGAACGAAGTCCTTTCTAATCTTGGCAAACAGAAATACTTTACCATTATTGACCTCAAAAGCGGGTTCCACCAAATCTTACTCAAACATACTGACATAGAGAAAACAGCATTTTCGGTCAACAATGGGAAATTTGAATTCGTTCGCTTACCCTTTGGACTGAAAAATGCCCCCGCGATGTTTCAGCGCGCTTTAGACGATATTCTTAAAGAGCACATAGGAAAAAGATGCTACGTATATATTGACGACATCGTCACATTCGGTGAAACCGAAGAAGAACATTTCAAGAACATAGAATTGGTTTTTAAAACCCTCGAAAATGCTAATATGAAAATCCAATTCGATAAAAGTGAATTCCTGAAAAAGGAAATTGAATTTTTAGGTTTCATCGTTGGTACAGATGGTATTAAAGCCAATCCAAAGAAAGTCTGCGTAATAGTCGATATGCCTCCTCCTCAAAATCTTACAGACCTTCGCTCGTTTCTAGGAATGTCAGGGTATTACAGACGTTTCATTAAGGACTATGCGAAACTTGCAAAACCCTTAACATCCCTTTTAAGAGGGGAAGATGGACGCGTGTCCAAAAATGCTTCAAAAAATAAAGTGATTGACCTTGACAAAACTACTTTCAATGCTGTCCAAAATTTAAAAAATGCACTAGTGTCTAAAGAAGTTATACTTTCTCATCCCAATTTTAATAAAAGCTTCGAGTTAACCACAGACGCATCAGACTACGCTCTAGGTGCCGTGTTATCTCAGGATAACAAGCCAATTATATTCCTCTACAGAACGTTAAGTACAACAGAAGAAAATTATGCTACCAATGAAAAGGAAATGTTGGCAATAATTTGGTCTTTGAATTCATTAAGAAATTTCCTATACGGATCTTGAAAAGTCATTATCTTTACCGATCACCAACCACTCACGTTCGCGCTGAGTCATAAAAATACAAATTCTAAAATGAAGATATGGAAGGCGATATTAGAAGAGTACAATTATGAGCTCAAATACAAACCGGGTAAAGCAAATATCGTTGCAGATTCCCTTTCAAGACCCCCATTAGCAGCCCAAATAAACTCAATGACACCAACAATGCACAGCGAAGAAAGTTCATCTCAGAACCTAATTCCTTCGGTGGAAGTGCCCGTTAACGTCTTTCGTAATCAACTTATCCTCAAAATAGCTGACGAAAGTAGTTACCAAATCAAACCCCTTTTCTCAACACATACCAGACACATTGTGACACAACCAACATATTCGGAATCGGACATAATCAACATTTTTAAAAGATACCTCAACCCACATATTGTTAATGGCCTAATGACCAATGAGCCTACAATGGGTAAAATACAGGAAATTTACCCAATCCACTTCAAGAGCTATAGAATTCGTTTTACGCAAACAATTGTCGAAGATGTCGAAAGTGAGACTGAACATACTGAATATACTGAAGAAATAATACTTACGGAACACCGACGGGCACATCGCAACGCCTACGAAAACGGACTCCAAATCTTACAACAATTCTACTTTCCGAAAATGGCAGCTGGAATTAAACGAATAGTTAAAGACTGCTCTATATGTAAAGAAAAAAATACGAGCGACACCCAAATAACCCAAAATTAAATCTCACACCCATTCCAAAATATCCTGGACACACTATTCACCTAGATATATTTTCCACCGAAAAACACTTTGTCCTAACACCAATAGATAAATTCACCAAATATGCCCAAGCAAAAATAATCGAATCTAGATCTATTGAACACATCAAACCACATCTGCAAAACATATTATATTTTTTTTGCATTCCCGAAGTAGTGATAATCGATAACGAAAAATCACTCAACTCTATTTCTATACTCTCTATGATGGAAGATGAATTGAAGATAAAAGTCTTTACGACACCCCCTTACAAAAGTGAGATTAACGCTTCCATTCAACATTGTCAGAAATCATGCGATGTTTGAAGGCTGATGGACGCCCTCGTTCGTTTGAGCAATTGCTCAACAGAGCTCTTAACGAGTACAGTTTCACAATACACTCTACAACAAAGAAAAAAACAGTTGAACTATTCTTTGGACGTTCCCCAAACATAGACCAAGACAAATTTGAACAAATACGACTCAACAATATCAAAAGACTAAAACTAAAACAAGAAAAAGATCAAAGCTACCATAACAAAAAGAGAAAGCCTATTAGACAACATAACCCAGGAGACATAGTTTATGTGAAACACAATAAACGAATAGTGTCAAAACTAACAATCAGATATCGAAAAGTAATTGTCAAAGAAAATAAACACTCTATAATCATTACTAACTCTGGCAGAACAGTTCACAAAAGCAATATCAGAAATTAGCACTTAAATATCATTTCAGATACCTTCTTAATTTCGGTAAGACCGAAATCCAGATACTGGACTTTACGAACGCTCAAGTGGTAGCAATACATACAGGCCACGCAAGACTACATACAGGAAACTTTAAACTTACTCACGTGATCGACTTGGACCAATACGAGACAAGACTAAATGAACTAACCCCAATTATTTTTACTCACAGAAATAACTCCCTGTACCCCTATCTTAAACATGAAATTACTCAAATTCAAAATCTAATACATCATCTTAAACCACGGAAGGTGAAAAGATCTCTTGACTTTATAGGGTCGGCTTGGAAATGGGTCGCGGGTAACCCCGACCATGAGGATTATATAACCATAACAGAGAAAATGAACAATATGTTACAAAATAACAATAAACAGATTATAATTAATACACTGTATAATGAAAGAATGAACAATATTACTAAAATGTCAAATGAAATTTTAAAATCAATCCAAGAAAATAAACGAAAATTTAATAAATGTTCAATGTAAACTTAAAATATTCAAAGAAGAACTAGAACATCTAAATTATGCCATACATTGGGCTAAAATCGGTATTATTAACTCTCTTATATTATCCAATCAAGAAGTTAACTTGGCCTTAAGCACCATATCCAAAGAAAATTTGCCTTTCAATATTATTGAAGAAGCCTTAAGCTTTGCAGAAGTAAAAATTGCAAGCAATTCAATCTCAATACTTTATATTATAAATATACCTCTAGTAACTCAAAATGATTATGTAAAACTTATCCTTAAACCCGTAAAAAGAAATAATATTGCAACAGATTTATTGTTTAAAACAATTTTGAAATCTGAAAACGAAACATATGGTCTAAAACAAACCTGCAAGTCATGTAACTATTTTTCAATTTGTAAAATCCAAGATATTGTAAATCTAACTAACACAGCATGTATTCCTAATATTTTAAAAAGTGTAAAAGCTACTTGCATCATAATAAACAATCAACATCTACCACAAATAGACGAAGTATCAACAGGCGTAATTTTACTGATTTTAATGGGACCTTAGCAATGGAATCAACACAGCAAAAGCTCGATGGCACATTTTTAATCAAATTTCATAATACCAGCATTACCATCAATGACAGAACATTTACCTCACGAGAAGCATCAGAATATCAAGCACTCCCCGCAATCCTTCAACTAACCCCAAAAGAGAGCTGTCCAATATTAAATGAACAGATATTTTATTCTCTTAGCGACTACTCTCAAGAAATTCTTGGAAATATCCCAAACTTATATCAAATTTATTTTTTACTCAGCATGCATTCGTTTAATGAAAATCAATCATAAAGCAAGCACTAGCGGTTAAACAAGATAAAGCAGAGAAAAGCACTAACCATTTTTTTTTATCAAAATAAACGAAATACATATTTTAACCCACATATTAATAAACGCTGCGTAAAAGTTATCAACTCGTTAGTCAGCAGTTACGTAAAATTTTTGTATACTATCTAATGCCTACTAGCTAACTTACTTGTGCACATTTTTGTTTATTAATAGGGGGGTAAGAGTTTAGAAATAAAACAAAAATGCATTATTTTTCAATTTTGTGCAAACATTTTTACAAATTTGTGTTTGCTAGACTTAAAAACCACTTGCATTGATGTATTTCAACGAATAAAATCAGAAAACATTTACAATTTACTAAAATTGGTTTACAATTATAAACGTTCAGGCTGAACAACAGCGTAGGTAAATTTGCTCCGAAATTCCATACCATCATTTAGGATAGTTGGGCAACACTCCTCTTCAAAATGACATTTCGAGAGGATTTATTTAGCTAATGCCCCAGATAAACATGGGTTTCTGAACATTAACATTTAACCCTACAGTTAGCGATGTTTTGGCAACTATATTTGTTTATTGGTAAAGGGATTTAGGATAGTGTGGGGTCTTTGCGTAAACTTTGAGACTAAAGTTGATTATTGGTGAGCCGAAAGACAATGAACCCGTTTACATTAAAAACTATAGAATTCCACATACACACAAAGCAGAAATAGATAAACAGGTCAAGAAATTAGTTACTGATGGCATAGTAGAACCATCTATTTCAGAATACAATAGTCCACTACTTTTAGTATCTAAGAAGGCACTGCCTAATACCAATGAAAAACGATGGCGTTTAGTAGTTGACTACCGACAAATAAATAAAAAGAAAATTGCAGATAAGTTCCCACTTCCAAGGATAGAGGATATTCTTGATCAATTAGGTCGGGCAAAATATTTTTCATGCCTGGATTTAATGTCTGGATTTCACCAGATTGAACTTAACAAAAAGTCAAGAAATATTACTTCATTTTCAACAAGCGATGGTTCGTATCGTTTCAAACGACTGCCATACGGACTCAAAATAGCACCAAATTCTTTTCAACGCATGATGACATTAGCTTTTTCTGGCTTAGAGCCAACACAAGCATTCCTATATATGGATGACTTGGTTGTAGAAGGATGCTCCAAAAAACACATGCTTAAAAATTTGACAAAGGTTTTCGAACTATGCCGAAAATACAAACTTAAATTGCACCCTGAAAAGTGTTCCTTCTTTATGCATGAAGTCACTTTTCTCGGACATAAGTGCACAGACAAAGGCATACTACCAGATGATAAGAAATATGAAGCTATTCAAAATTATCCTGTACCAACAGATGCCGATAGCGCTAAAAGATTTGTTGCATTTTGCAATTACTATAGAAGCTTTATCAAAAACTTCTCATGCTATTCACGTCCTATAACTCAACTTTGCAAAAAGAATTTTCCATTTCAATGGAAAAATGAATGTAATGAAGCATTCAACCATCTCAAAAGGGAGTTAATGAGCACTACACTGTTACAGTATCCAAATTTTGAAAAAGAGTTTTGCATTACGAAAGATGCTAGTAAACACGCATGGGGTGCAGTACTCAGTCAAGAATACAATGGCGTACAACTTTCGGTTGCATTCGCCTCAAAAACCTTCACAAAGGGAGAAAGCAATACATCAACTACTGAACAAGAACTCACAGCAATACATTGGGCAATACCACATTTTAGACCGTATATCTTTGGCAAACACTTCTTGGTCAAAACTGATCATAGGCCACTGTCATATTTATTCTCGATGAAAAATCCGAGCTCTAAACCAATCAGAATGAGGTTAGATTTGGAAGAATATGATTTTACTGTGGAATATCTCAAGGGGAAACAAAACCAAGTTGCCGGTGCTCTCTCGCGTATAACTATTGACGAACTTAAAGAGCAAAATATTAAAGTAAATACAATTCTTAAAGTGACGACACGATCAGAAACTCAACAAAAAAGACAAACCCGCGCAGGTATTGATTCATCAAATAAAATGCAAAATAAGGAAAAGCCCAACGTTTATGAAGTCATTAAATACAATGACGTTAAAAAATTCGTGAAAATAAAATACTCTTCCAAAAAATGTTTTCTGAAGAAAGGAAAAGTAGTATTAACACGAATAAATCTTGATGATTTATACATACATAAATACAACGACGTTAAAAAAATTGATTTAGATCGATTTTTCCAAAGCCTTGAACGAGAGGCCGGTGTACTCAAAATCAATCAAATTTGTAATTTGTAATTCCGCAATTATTTAAAGAAATGGGCAATAATGTATTAAAAAATTTAAAAGTAGCGCTACTACCAAAGGTGTACATCATAAACGATAAAGAAGAAATTGCAGCCATATTGTTGAGGTACCATAACGACCCCGCAGAAGGAGGTCATACTGGCATTACACGTACGTACGGAAAAATAAAGAGATTTTTTTATTGGAAAAAAATGAAGCAAGACATAACGAAATATATAAAAGCATGCAAACAATGTCAATTGACAAAAACAACACAACATACTAAGACACCGATGGTCATAACGCCAACACCTCAATCAGCTTTCGATACTGTATTAGTGGATACTATTGGACCGCTTCCAAAATCAAATAACAGAAATTAGTATGCAGTCACACTCATATGTGACCTTACAAAATATCTTGTAACGGACATGGGTACGGAATATGAGAATTCCATAATAAACGATTTGTTGTGTTATAAAACGCCACAAAAACCCAATCCCACTTCCATCCATCCTCTCCAATCCACATAATTTTTTTTTACCCATTCGGTCATTCCCGTAACTTTCGAGGGGCAAGGGGCCAAGGGAGGGGCGTTTCTGAATTGGTCTCAATTCAGCGCTTGCGATGGTCATGCGTCCAGAGAAAGTGGCAAAAACAGGTCGAGCCCAGGCGGACGGTCGGGAAACTCGCAACGATGAGTGGGGGAAGACGTTCCCGAGAACCAACACTACAACACATTTATTAACTGTGAGGGAAGAACGATCCATCAGGAAGACACCCCAACAAGGAAAATAAATATCTCCGACAGCATGCATAAACCCTTGGTTCGCTCGCCAAGAATGCGACCTTGTTTGAGGACAAAAATACGAACACAAATACAACATAAACTCGAAAGGCCGAAAGCCCACCATATCCACAGATAATATTGTAAGGAATTGGCACGTTATCTGTAAGTCTATGCACCAAAAATCTGCGCGGGGGTCCACGGAACAGAGTAGGGTACGGAAACAGTTAGCAAAGGTTACTCTTCGTTCTTCTCCAGCGGCACTGCAAAAGGGCGAACATTAATGTCCGCCGTCCCCAAGCTATCGCCTCTATGAACCTCCCCTACCCTTTTCAGTATTAGTATCTTTGGGGAAATATAAAATTTGAAACCAATACAATAATATTTATAAAATTCTCGGTTTTAGGGACTTTAAGGTGACTTCGCACCACTGCCGAATCAGAAGAAATTACAAGAATTGTTCTGTACTCGTCCATCGAAACGTCAGGCACTGAAAATTTCCCGGCGACTTGGCGGATTCGGATATATGTGGAGTGAATGTGTATGCATTGGTGATCATTAACGGTCGTGTTCCATGGCGAAAAAGCTGTGAGAAACGCTCAAAAATACCGTCAATGATCCCCGTTGCGGCTGAATGGTCGAATGCAGGAGTGTGTGAGGTTCGAGAAAGAACAAAGGGAATTTTGAAAAGATAATCACTTCTTGGTTGGCCAGTGATTAGAGAGGAGGTAGGGACCGAGTTACCAGTTGAAAGTTTTTAAAATCGAGAAGTTTTTTTTTGAAAATTTGAGAAATTAAAAAAAAAAGAAAAGGTTAAGAAAAGTCCGAAAGAAACGGGCACAAATAGTGTGGTGAACTAAAATATAAAGAAAAGGAGGAGGTCAGGAGAAAGGAGGAGTAGTGGCAGGACTTGGCGACGAAAGTATAAAACGCTAGGACGGCAGAGAAGAGGAGAAGAAATAGAAGGGATCCAGAAAAGAAATATAAGTAGAGTAAAAGGGAAGTGATCGTCAGTTAGGTATTTCTGAAAAGTTGAAATAATTCCGTTGGCTTCAGTTTCGTAAAGTTCCCGGAAAAAAACGGGACGCGCGACCCTTTCCGTTGTTATCTTTAACCGTTCAGACAACGCGATAACGAGCCAATTCCAACGGCTACAAAACCGTAATCGTAACCCAAAATTCCGTTTGTCGCATCCGACAGCTTTGCTATTTTTTTTTACGACCGTCTGGTCGCATCGCATACAAAACTTCATTCTTTTTATTACCATCAATAAACAGCCGTGCTCACGCCGAGCTTTTATAACGCAAAATACCTTGTCTTTGTTTTATCTTTACCCCGCAGCAATCATCGTCGGCATTTTCTACAAAAGGTTTAGCAATTCCTTTCAATGATTGTTTGGCGCCCACCCTATCGCCGCTTTTCTGCAATTTATTTTTGGACCCACCCCAGCTGAGTGGCCGAGAGTGGCAGCGACCAACGCGCTGCTTGTTGCACACGATTTCCCTTTTGTTCGCCCTTCGTCATCTGGTTTTCGCCCATCTGTCATTCTCGACTTTTGATCGCCGGGTACGCAGCCGAATCTGCAATAGCGTTTTTTTTTTCTTTCAAAGGGAATAATTTTGCAACAAATTGGCGCCCAACGTGTGGCAATTAAATAAAATAAAAGTAAATTAAATTAAAAGTGTTCTTGATCAAAACGATCAACAAAAAATTTAAAATCGAAAAGGCCGACGGTGCGTTGCTGGTGTTGTTGTTGCTTCCCGATCAAATTGAATTTTGTTTTGGTTTTCATTTCGATTGTGCGGAAGTGTCAGGGAAGTTTGTGTTATTTTATTATTCTTTTTACTTTTGGTGTTTTTTTTTCCCAGGGAATATCATTCGCCTACAATTATTTTTATTTGAGATAGCATCGTATAGTACCTTCATATTGGAATATTGGGAAGGAGCTGTGTTTACAATCGCAAGACAGAAGAGTGCATACGGGGAAGAGTACGGCAAGTACATAGTATATATGTACATATTTCCTATTATACAAGGTGTCGCAAAAGTAATCCTCCTATCAGAAAATGCTATAAATTTTGCGATTGGCCCCTAATGTCAGTTCCGTTTCGACATTTGTGTAGTAAACACATGCGAAATACACGTTAATAAACAATGTTACGCTACACTGCTCCAGAACGCGGAATATTGGTGACTATTTATTTGAGCAATAATCGGTCGGTGACTTTGGCACAACGTGAATTTCGTCGCAGATTTCCTAGCCGTCCAACGCCTACTGGTGAAACACTGCGACGTTTAGCCGCTCGCCTCGAAGAGACTGGCACAACCCCGGAGTAGCCGTTCTGCAGAGAATATTGCTGCTGTAGCCGAAGATGTCATGGAAGCGCCGTCGACATCGCCCAGACGACGTGCCACGCAAATGGGTATCAGTCGACGGTCTTTACAGCGAATTTTGGTATAAGATTTGAAGATGTTTCCGTACAAAGTCCAGACGGTGCATCAGCTGTAAGCTGCTGACCGCCAATCGCGTCTAACATACGCTCAAGCCATCCTTAATCACCACCAAGAGGAAGATGATTTTTCATCAAAAATAATCATGAGTGATGAGGCCCATTTCCATCTTAGCGGGTACGTAAATAAGCAAAATTTACGCTTCTGGGGCACTGAAAATCCGCGTGTAACCCACGAAGAGCCATTACACCCGCTCAAAGTCACTGTATGGTGTGCTGTTTTAGCTGGAGGAGTCATCGGACCTTTTTTCTTCGAAGACGTCGCGGGCCAAACGGTTACTGTGAATGGTGAGCGCTACAGAGCAATGATCAAAGAGTTCTTTTTGCCGCAACTTGATGAATTGGGATTGGAAAACATGTGGTTCCAACAGGACGGTGCAACGGCATACACTACACGTGCCACAACCGATATGCTGAAGGATGCATTTCCCGTTCGCCTAATCTCCCGTTTTGGCGATTTGCACTGGCCAGCAAGATCGCCTGATTTGACCGCTCCAGACTTCTTTTTGTGGGGGTTTTTGAAGTCGCGGGTTTATGTCAACAAGCCTCAGACTCTTGCAGCTCTTAAAGACAATATCCGTCAAGAATGTGAGGACCTATCGCCGGAAATTTTGGTCAAACTGATGGAAAATGCCATAAAAAGGGCTCAAATGACAATCAACTGTGGCGGCGGCCATTTACATGACATCATATTCTCGACTTGATGTAAAAAAAATTAAAAGACCAAATAAAAATAATCCACAAGAAGAATCAAAGTTTTTATTTTTTTTTTAAATTACAGCCAAAAAACATCGGAAGGTTATTTTTGCGCCACCTTGTATATATTTTATTATTCTTGTTGTTTATTGAACAACGGCCCACATTTGGTGGATGTTAGTTCTTTAAAAAGTTTATTTATATTTACCTACTTGCATTTTATATTCTTCTCCCATACATTATACATATATATATACTAAGTGCGATATCGTTTACGGTTTGGTTAAATCGGCTATTACGGTGTTGTTGTGGTTTCGCTTTAACATATTTTTTTTTGTCTTCGAGTTTGATTAGCGGGTAATTTTTGGTTTCATACAAGTTGAGTAGGGTTGCCACGGTACCTTTCCGTATTTTTCTTTTTTTTCGAGTGTAGTAAACTAAAGTGATAATTTGTTTTGGGTCTCTTACATTTTTTTTTTTGGAACCGGTGGTTGTGAATTCGCTTCTGTTACAATAAAGTTACATTGACTTTTTTTCGTGATCAGTTTGTTTTTCTCCTGGGGTTTTGAGTCGATAATATTTTTTTTTCTTGTGGTAGATTAATTAATTAATTAGGCATTTTGTGAGTTTTTTTTATAATGGAGGTAAATAGGCTTTCAGCAGATGAGCTGGCATATGAAATGCGGTGTAGGGGTTTAAATGGTGGCGGAGATGCGGAAGTCAATTCCGAGCAGCCTCTAATCTAGAACGTCGGGGTTCAGTCACATCATTGAACACTGATTATCCCTTCGAATTTAAGGAAGATAAAGAAGAAGTGGAGAGAAAAATTGGCGAAATAAAATCAATAATCGATTCGTCACCAGAACCCGATTCCGCTGAGTTTAAAAAAGCTGTTGTTAGGATAGAGTGGTCACTATCAATGATAGGTAGATCTCGTCCAACAACGGATGAAGAGGAGAAAGGAAAGATTAAGATTAGGACAATGATCATGGATCTTTTAGGCGATTTTGAAGGGGACGAAGATGAAAATTCCGAGGATGAGAATGTCAGCATGCTGCCACCGAAACAAAAGCCGAGGCAAACGTATTTAGAGCAGCAGCGAACTGAAATTAGTGCAGGTCAACCGTCAACATCGTCAGTGGAATTGATGTCCGGTTCCAATTTCAACACTCATGATCGCGTACTTATCGGTTCGGAGAAAAAATAAAATTTGGCTAAGTGGAATATCTCATTCTCAGGAGAAAGATGTGGATCTTCGGTCAACTCATTCTTGGAGCGGGTCGAAGAACTGGATTAGCGAATCCCAACTGTTCAAGTGCTTGGTCGATCTTTTCATAGGAAAGGCTCTTCTCTGGTTTAGGGCGGTTAGGAAGACAATTAATTCATGGCAGGAGTTGGTGAGGGAATTTAAAACTTGAGTTTCTCTCTCCCAACTACGATGACCTTCTTCTGGAAGAGATTCGGCATAGGACACAGGGGAAGGATGAGTCAATAGGGATTTATGTGGCCATCATGTCTAACATGTTCGGTAGGCTATCGGATCCATTATCTGAAAAGGGGAAGTTAGGGATGGTTCAACGGAACTTGGCACCTTTTTACCAAACCCAATTAGGTCTGGCAGACCCTAAATCTGTTGGAGTTTTAGTGGCATTGGGACGAAAATTAGAGATAGTTCGAGCCAATGTAGATTTTTTCGCACCACCTCCATCTCAACGAACGCGGGGAGGTTATTGGAACCTGACTTGGCTTACGTCGCTGTCGAGGAACCATTAGTATCGGTTGTTAGCAGGGACTCTCGACCTAATCGACGGTTGAAGTGCTTCAACTGCAACCAAGAGGGTCATTTCTCTAACACGTGTTCCGCTCCTAGGCGCTGTATAGGTTGTGGTCAAGTGGGGGTCATTAGGAGAGATTGCAGAAACTGTTCGGGAAATGGGCAACGGTCTCCGCCGACAGCAGGGCGAGAGCGCCGTTGAATTTAGATACGTTGTCTGCTGGCAACCAGTTGGCCGGACAGAGAGAGAAGGTCGTTCATTTAGGTTTCGCGCTTGAGACACAGGAAGATGATGTGCGTCCATATTTAAGAGTTTGTGTTTATGGTATAGAGTTAGTAGGTCTTTTAGATTCAGGGGCATCGCGCACGATCATCTGTAGGGAAGGGTGGAAAATGTTGAAGGATTTAGGTTTAAAGTTAGGTGGGGGTTAAATTAAAAGATTAGCTTTAGCAGATGGGGCAGGTATTGAGGTAGCGGGAGTAGTATCTTTACCAGTAGTAGTGCAGAGAAAATCGATATTGCTAGAGTGCCTTGTTATTCCAACTCTCCCACACGTCTTGATATTAGGAGCCGATTTTTGGGCACAATCGGGTATAGTCCCGGATTTGAGATCAAGCGAGTGGAGTTTTTCAAATCAAGCTACGATACCTTCGATGTCAACGATCACAGAGCGATCGGAGTTGGATGAGACACAGGATAGGCAGCTTCAGCAATTTGAAAAAAGAATTTTCTATTCAATGCCTGAAGGTACCCCTTCGGGTAGGGGAAAGAATATACCCGAGGTAGGCATGCCTGTCGTAAGAGGCGACTAAAATCCAACTCCGCCTTGTTACGAAAGTAGCATGTCGGTCCAAAGCCCGGGTAAAGGAGGATGGTTTGAGGTAACAGCTTTTTAGCTCCTCAGTAAAAATCGAACTGTTAGTGTATTCTAACCCACAGGAGCCAGTGGTTAACACTCAACAATGCTATCAATGGAGAAACAAACGGAGTTGTCTACTCCAGGTGGTAATGGCAATAGCCAAAATCCACCCGTAGTCTTCTCGACTACGGCCGGGGCACGGATTCTGGAGGCCCCAACATTCATACCCGAACCCAGAAGCGACTCTTGCGGCTCTATGTCCGATTTCCTCGGCAAATTGAGCATGAGACAAGCTGCTGCCCACTGCACTTCTACTGACGGCCAGACTCGGGAAACCTCTATGGTTGAACGGCCTCCTGAAGAGGCGGGCTCTGAGCGGCGCTTGTTTAAGGGACAGCGGAAGAAGAAAAGGAAGAAGCTGTCAGATCTGCGGCGCAAAGATGCTTTACCGGCTGAAGGCGCAAGCTTTTCTCTCAGCTCTTCGGCGTCGCCTTTGAAAAGGAATAGGTCAGTGGAGGTCTCACCAACTGAAGCTGACCAACTCCTTGGATTGGGCTCTGCCTCCTCTTCTGCCGAACCGAAAAGCAAGAAGAAGCGACCCAAGCTCGTAAAGAGAATCAAACCTGCTCAAGTCTGTGAGTCCGACCGTGCACGGTCTCCAAATGAAACCGGTGCTGCTACCAGCAATGGAATCAGTACTGGTGGACGGAAACCGGATGTTGCGATCGCACCTACGGACGTGAGCTCAAGACCCGCATGAGTTATGTTAGGGACTCACAACAACGAAGACGATCCCACGATCACCAACATCTGGAACCAATAAACGAGATGATGTACGATGGACGCCGCAACCCGATCTAGGTTGTCCTTATCTAGAAACAATAAACTAGATGATGTACGATGGACGCCGCAACCCGATCTAGGTTGTCCTTATCTAGAAACAATAAACTAGATGATGTACGATGGACGCCGCAACCCGATCTAGGCTGTCCTTATCTAGAAACGATAACTAAATGATGTACGATGGACGCCGCAACCCAATCTAGAATGTCCTCATCTGGAAACCATAAACCCAGATGATATATGATGGACGCCGTTATTTAAAGTAGTATATAAGAACAAACCTTTGTAAAGAGTAGTTAGTCTTGATTTCTCAACGCATATGAGCAGATCGGCTCACCTATTAATAAAAGAATATTTTTTTAAATAATAATAAACTTTGTTAATTACTTAATTGGCGCAGTCGGTAGGATTGTTCTAAGAGGGTTAACGCACATAACCTGAGAGAAACAATCCAGTGAAACGTACCGGAGTACATATAAATTTTTATTCCAACGCGAGTGAATATACATTTAAAATAAGTATAAATCGCGAAAAAAAAAATCGACAAACTCTTATAAACATTTTGATAAAGTGAAAAGTTTTATATAAACAAAATGGCACAAGCAGATCAAAATGTCGCAATCAAACGTCTGGAGACAATCCCCTCATTTGCGGGAAAACCGGACGAAGACGTGATATCCTTTGTGGAATATGTGGACTACATATATGCTCACATCTCAGAAGACAATAGAGCATATGCAACTCTAATTATCCGCAACAAAATACAAGGCACCGCTATCAACACAATGAGAAGAATAGTGACACCTTCATGGCCTCTACTACGAGCCGCGTTGATGGAAGACTTTGGAGTTCCGGAAACATTCGACCAAATCCTGCAGGACCTGCATAACATCAACACTAGAGACATCCACACCCTATACAGCCAATGTGAGGAAATACTGCTTAAGCTGATTAAGAAGAATAAGCTAGAAATAAGCCTAATTTATAATCCCACAAATAATGCTAGTATTGTTATCAATAAATTTATAAGTAATTTAAATGCCAATCAGGTATCTGTGATTATCTCACAAAATATAACTAATATTAGAAATAATGATAAATTCGTAGGCATCTTAGGTCAGAATCTTTTAAAACCAATAGGAGCGAAGATAGACTTAAAAGAGGGATATATTGAAATAAATAAACGGAAAACTTATTTCCAAAATTATAACAATAACACCCAAAAATGTCCATACGAATTCGAACAAATCCAAACACTCAATTATTGTAAATCAACGGAAATGATCCAATTAATTAGTGAAGATTTGAATTTAAAGGAGAAACAACTCCTAAATAAATTTATTCGTGAAAACAAACATGTTTTCTACAAAGAAGGTGATGAACTGACTTCCACCACTCAAACAATGCACAATATCAGGAACGAACATGACAGTCCCATAGTTAGCAAAATTTATCGTTATCCTAAGATACACGAACAAGAGATCGAACGACAAGTGAAAGACCTATTAGCTCAGAATATTATAAGAAAAAGTACTTCACCATATAACGCACCTATATGGGTAGTACCAAAGAAAGTAGACAATTCTGGAAAACAGAAATGGCGAATGGTAATTGACTATCGAAAATTGAACGAGAAAACAATCGAGTTCAAACACCCTATTCCTAATATCGATGAGATATTGGACAAACTGGGAAGAGCCCAATATTTTTCGACACTAGATCTGGCGAAAGGATTCCATCAAATCAAAATGGACCCATCAGATATCGAGAAAACTGCCTTCTCAACTCCATATGGGCACTACGAATGGTTACGTATGCCATTTGGATTAAAAAATGCCCCAGCTACCTTTCAAAGGATGATGAACGAAGTTCCAGATCACCTGATTAATAAAATTTGTGTTGTTTATTTAGATGACATCCTAATCTTCAGTACTCCTTTGGAAGAACATATGATTAATTTAAATCTAGTGTTCCAGAGATTGAAGAAATATAATTTAAAAGTTCAAATCGATAAATGTAGCTTCTTGAAACGGGAAACTCAATTCCTAGGTCATACTATCACTGACAAAGGTATTAAACCTAATTCAGACAAAACATCAGTTATCGAGAAAATACCATTACCTACTACACAAAAAGAAATTAAATCTTTTTTGGGTATAACAGGGTATTATAGAAAATTTGTTAACTTACTTACTTAACGGGCTCCCAACCCGTGGAGAGTCTCTGCCTGAGACACTGCAGCCTTCCATCCTCTGCGATCCCGGGCACGCTGCTTCCAGTTATCCAGACCAAGCGCTCTGGCATCCGCGATGGCTTGGTCTTTGAAACGGAGGTTCGGTCTTCCTTGCCGTCTCGAACCTGGCGGCTGGGATTCGAAGATCCTCTTAGCTGGAGCATTATTGTCCATTCGCTCGATGTGGCCGAGCCAATGTAGTCGACGTATTTTGGCCTTTTGGACTACATCCACATCTTGGTACAGCTCATAGAGTTCGCGGTTGTATCTTCTCCTCCATTCGCCCTCCTCGCACACAGGACCAAAAATCCGCCGAAGAATTTTTCTTTCGAAGGAGCCCAGTATCAGCTCTCCCTTCCTGCTTATCGTTAAGCACTCGGCGCCATAAAGCAGAACTGGCAGGATAAGGGTTCTGTAAAGCATACATTTTGTCCTTCGAGTTTTGAACCCAATTGCTTTGCCAAACCGAAGTAGCAGCGGTTTCCTAGGGTAATTCTTCGCCGGATCTCCACTAGGATGTCATTTGTGGAGTTCATGTTTACTCCGAGGTAGATAAACTCCTTAACTACCTCGAAATTGTTGCTATCAATAGTGACGTTCTGTCCTAGGCGGTGGACAGATGCTTGTTTGTTTGTTGATAGCATGTACTTAGTCTTGTCCTCATTTACTACAAGACCAACGAACTTCGCCTGTTCTTCAATCGCCGTAAAAGCCTCTATCACGGCACGCTGGGAGCGACCGATGATGTCAATATCGTCTGCATACCCCAGCAGCTGGACGGATCTGTTGAAGATAGTGCCTTCCGTGTTGACACCTGCCCTACGCACTATCTGCTCTAGCACGAGATTGAAGAAGTCACATGATAATGCGTCTCCTTGCCGAAATGCGGTGCATGTTTGGAATAGCTCGGAGGAACTACTTCCAAATTGCACATTGCAGCGTTTGTTCTCCAGTGTCACGCTACATAGCTGGATCAGTTTTGCCGGGATCCCGAATTCGGCCATCGCCACATAAAGCTCCTGGCGATAAATGCTATCATATGCGGCTTAAAAGTCGATGAAAGGTGGTAAGTCTCGACTTGAAATTCATTGGTCTTTTCCAGGATTTGCCTCAGTGTGAAAATTTGGTCTATAGTGGCCGGAAGCCACACTGGTACGTGCCGATTAGTGTGTTGCAGAACGGTTTGAGACGTTCACACAGTACGT
This sequence comes from Cheilosia impressa, assembly GCA_948293265.1. NCBI lineage: Eukaryota > Metazoa > Arthropoda > Insecta > Diptera > Syrphidae > Cheilosia > Cheilosia impressa. The sequence continues at coordinate 61,460,981 of OX411880.1, forward strand.
TGGGTAGGATCTTGTATGCGACATTAAGTAGGGATATGGCTCGATAGTTCTTGCAAGACATAGGATCGCCTTTTTTGTAGATGGGGCATATGGAGCTGATAGTCCAGTTATCGGGCATACTTTCTTCCACCCATACTTGGTTGATGATTTTTTGCATGCGCCCTACCAAAACATCACCACCGTATTTGAAGAGCTCCGCTGGTAAGCCATCAGATCCGGCGGCCTTGTTGTTCTTTAGCCTTTTTATTGCTAAGCCAACTTCTTCTATACTGGGTGGTGGAACTGGATCTTCATTGACTGGACGTGGGTTCTCTTCGTGCCCTATCACTCTCTCTACATCATGCCCATTTAGCAGCTGCTGGAAGTGCTGCTTAAACACATCTACTATTCCCTGCGCTTCGGTGCCTAGGTTTCCATCACTGTTTCGAAGAGCCTGCGTTCCGGTCTTGAAGCCAGCAGCCAGTTGCTTGGCTTTCTTGTAGAACTTCCGGATGTTGCTTCAATCGCGGGACTCTTCGATCTCCTTGAGCTGGGAGACTGCGTAGGTCCTATTCTTTCTACGCAGGATTTTCTTCTCCTCCCGCCTCCTGGCTCGATATTCTTCCCTCGCTGCTCTTGTTTTGCGCTGCAGTGCTTTCATATGTTCATTTTCTGTCACCTTTTTCCTGCGTACGCATTCATCATCATACCACGGGCTCTTTCTCTGGGGTGGCTGGTACCCTAAGGTGGTTTCGGCTACCTCTTTGATGATGTCGCGATACTGTTACCACTGGGTGTTGGCATCTGTGGTAGGTGAATACACTGCGGAGAGTTTCTCACTCAGGCGCTCTTTGTGGACTCTGGCTACTCCAGGTGTGCTAAGGCGTCCAACGTCGAATTTCTTCTTCTGGGCGGAACGCAGCTTCTTCTCGTTGGATAGTCGAGCTCTGAACTTAGCCGCAACAAGAAAATTGTCAGAGTCGACGTTTGCCCCGCGGAATGTGTGAGGATGTTGGATGCGTGCCTCGCGTCGATTAGCACATGGTGGATTTGGTTGGCGGTTCGACCGTCTGGAGAGCGCCAGGTTGCTGTGTGGATCCTTAGCCTTGGAAACCTAGTGCTACTTATCACCGTATTACGAGCTGCCGCGAAGTCAGTTAGTCGGTAACCGTTGTCTGTGGTCGTTTCGTTTATTCTGTGCTTACCAACTAACCCGCCAAAGATGTTTTCCTTTCAGATTTTAGCATTGAAGTCCCCGAGCACAATTTTGACATCGTACTCCGGACAGGCTCCGTGGGCTCCATCCAGGAGGTCATAAAACTCCTCCTTGATAGGGTCTTCAGCATCGTCGGTAGGGGCGTGTGCACATATTAGGCTTATGTTTTGGAAAGTAGCTTTGATGCGGATCACAGCTAGGCGATCACTTATCGGCTTAAAGTCAATGACTTTTGTCCTAAGCCGATTTCCCACGACGAATCCGCATCCTAATACATGCAATCTTTTATGGCAGCTGTAATAAATATCGCAATTTTTCCTTTTCATCATACCTGATCCTATCCATCGTATCTCCTGGATCGCGGTAATATCTGCCTTGTACCGCGTGAGGACAGACTCAAGTTTTTGAGTAGCACCTGGGGTGTACAGCGTTCGCACGTTCCAGGTACATACTCTCAAATCGTTGTCCGTTGACGTTCCGGGTCTGGTTGCCGTTTGAGGGAAATCGTTATCCGAGGCTTCACGTGTCTCTCCCATAACTAGTGTTTTTTTTTACATGGTCGCCTGGAGGGCCAGGCCCTTGACCTTAGGACAGCAGGCCGGTTATTCCGGTGCCAGTAACCCACTTTGGGATGTGAGTGCTGCCGTTGGCCCATTAAGGGTTCATCCGCCACCAACTCTTCTCAAACACCCTGGCTCGGTATTGGAAATCCCTATAGACCTGGTATCCGAATATGTCAGAGCAGCTCTATAGGGATTACACTAAATAGTTCGGCCTGACTGGAACTGTAGACGCCACCGTTGGCTCCATCTAGGGAACACCTCCGCTGCCGTCTGGTACCAGAGGAGGTGTCTTAGTGAGAAAACAACACTCCTCCCCCCTCTCTCGTCTGCTGCCACCAACGACCTTCCAAAGGGGTTGGTTACCCAATCTCCAGTCGAGGTACTAGGCACCCACCAGTCACCACGTGGAGGTGAGAGTAGGAGTTGATAGTGAGCGGCTAGGTGAGAACGCTTGTGTTCTCATGACATCGCATCACTACCCTTCAACACCGGCAGAAAATTTATTAAAGATTATGCAAAAATTGCACAACCTATTACTAAATATCTTAAGAAAGATACGAGGATCGATAAATCCGATACGAACTATATAAAAGCACATCAAGAGCTAAAAAACGCGCTTCAAACAGAACCCGTACTGGCATATCCTGATTTTAACGAAACATTTGTATTAACAACAGACGCATCCAACTATGCAATTGGTGCAGTACTATCTCAGAAAGGTCACCCAATAACGTACATAAGTAGAACACTCAACGAACATGAGAAGAACTATAGTACAACTGGTAAGGAATTACTCGCAATAGTTTGGTCAGTAAGACATCTGCGACCTTATTTATATGGTAGATGCTTCGAACTAAAAACGGATCACCAGCCGCTAAAATGGCTTCAAATTAAAAACCTTGGCAAGGATATTTCACCTCGTTTACAACGATGGGTACTCCAGCTAGGGGAATATAACATGCAAATCGAATATTTGAAAGGAACAAGTAATACTGTAGCTGATTTTTTGAGTCGAGATATAAAAGATAAAGTAAACATGTTAGAAGAAGATAGTGAAGATAACGAATCAATACAAGCTACGATACACTCGCAACATGAAGAAGCGAATGACCGTTTTCCCATTAAAAACAGTTCAGTTAACATATTAAAACAACAGATAATATTAAAAGACGGATATGGGCTTGAAAAGTCAAAGAAAACCAAAGAATATTCATAGGAACAAATGAAATAAATAAAAGCAATTTTAATAACCGTCTAATTCCCCTAATAAATAAACAAAATACAGGAATATATACAGATTTAACAAATACTAAATATAACATCCTGCAACAAAAATTAATAGAACTATTCGGAACAAGAATAAAATTCTTTAAATGCGAATACCTTGCTAAAGATATAAAAACGGAAGAAGAAGCTATTAAGCAAATAAAATTGTACCACGAAAAGGAAACAGGCCATTCGGGAGTCGAAGAAAATTATAGAGGACTAAGAACTAAAATCTATTTCAAAAACTTACGAGAGCTAATAAATGACGTTGTTAATAGTTGCAATATATGTAAACAATCAAAATACGATAGAAGACCTGTAAAAGAAAAGTTCCATCTAACAGAGACTCCTAAGGATATAAATGAAATTGTACACATGGATATTTACTGTATAGCTAAAACTAAATTCCTCACTTCAATAGACAAATTTAGTAAACTGACTACAAGCACTTATGTTCCTAATGTTTCACATGAGACGTTAGAAGAAACTATTCTGCAAGTACCTATTAGCTGTAAACGGTAAATCAAAGAAATTTGTGATGGATAATGAGTTCAACTTTCCTAGAATAATAAAGTTATTAGAAGATCTTGGAATTGATGTCCATTTTACAAAACCAAACAGTCACACAGGGAATTCGGATATCGAAGTTTTTCACAGAACACTAGCAGAAAAAGTAAGAGCAATCCTTAACGGAAAAATAAATCCCACTATACACGAGATCCGTAAAGCAGTACATAAAGCAAATCTTTTCATTAACACGTCCATACATGCAACAACCCAACAAAGGCCATATGATATTCAAAACGGAAATATCAATAAAAATACACTCCATGAATTATTACTTAAGAAAAAAGAAAGAAATATAAATAACCTCAATAAAAATAGAGAAGTATATAGCGATAATAGAACAGAAGGGTTTGTAAAGAACTCAAGAGCAGACCGTCATAAAACTCAACCACAAAATAAGTTCAATAAACTAAGCAATCAACATTCAAAGAACATCCAAAGAGAAAGGGTCACTCGGTTCAAGAATCAAGAAAATCTGATTAGAGCCAACCAAAGAGTCAACCATACTCCAAAAATAAATTCAGTTTAATTTCAGACATCGAACAATAAAGACGCGAAGTAAAATGAGGGCCGTAGTACTCGCAATAATAATGTCGCTCACAGTTTTTGTAAAGAGTAAAATAATAATAGAAGAAATAAATAATAGTGATGGTTATTCAATTATTCGATATGACGAAGTGGAAGTGGTTGATAAATATAGTTCAATAACACATATAATAAATGTTACGGAAATAAGTTGAGTTATAAAAATCATCAAAGAACAATGGTTAAATCAAAAGAAAGTTTTACCATCGGATAGATCCTATGGAACGATCGAAGAGGAAATAGAGCTGATGCAGGGTGAATTGCAAAGTGTTAGAGGACACAAACAAGGAAATCTTAAAGGAAATATTAGGAGTTTAATTAACTTAGGAGGCAGAGTACTCAATATTTTATTTGGCACCATGGACGATGAAGATAGAGTAGAAATCGAAAATCAAATCAAGATTATAACTGAAAATAACCATCATCTTATAAAAAACAATAATAATCAATTGAAGATAAATAACCAGATTCAAAATGAAATAGAAATTTTAAGAAACGCAGTTTTAACAAAAACCAAGCACGAATTAGGATTTCAGCTAGAATTTCAAATGGTCGAAAAAAGACTAATAGTGCTAGAATACTTACGAAAAATCGACAAAATCAAAGAAGTAGTGGAAAAAATCCAAAATATTATTTTAGCTAGCCGATTACAGATTATGACGACAAGCCTACTAACAACAGACGAAATAATTAACTTTGATAGATTTATCCAAATTAAAAAATATTAAACTTTCAACTGGAGAGTATTCAAATGATCTAATAATTTTCATAATTCAAATACCTAATAAGATTCATACATTTGATAAATATATTATTACCCCAATTCCCAATGAGGATTTTATGGAAATTGACATTAAAGAAGAAGAGATGATCAAAAATAATAATACCTTTCTAAAATTTGAAAACAATAAGGAACTCAAACACCTAAAAATTATAAAAAATTGTTTATACAAAAATAATTGCATAAAAAAAACAAATAGAGACAAAAATGTTATCTTAGAATTAAGAGAGGGTGTAATATTAATCAAAAACAGTAACGTATAAATAAATAGTTCTTGTGATGAACGAAAAAATATATTAGTAAAAAGAAATGTACTTATTCATTTCGGAGATTGTAAAATAATGATTAATAATGAAGAATATACAAATCAAAGAAGCATTGTAAAACAACCAATAAATATTGATATAGAGGATAAGTTGAACTTAACAGCAATACCTTATAATAACGTAAAAATGAATATTACAAGAATTAATAATATTGACGAAATTATAGAAACATATTCAAATCATTTAAAAGTCCACTATGGTTTACATGGAATTGTAACTATTGTAATTTTGATCATAATCATAACCTTATATAGGACATTGTTCCAGGAGAAACAACCAGCTAAGGGGGGAGGAGTTATGTTAGGGACTCACAACAACGAAGACGATCCCACGATCACCAACATCTGGAACCAATAAACGAGATGATGTACGATGGACGCCGCAACCCGATCTAGGTTGTCCTTATCTAGAAACAATAAACTATATGATGTACGATGGACGCCGCAACCCGATCTAGGTTGTCCTTATCTAGAAACAATAAACTAGATGATGTACGATGGACGCCGCAATCCAATCTAGAATGTCCTCACCTGGAAACCATAAACCCAGATGATATATGATGTATATGATGGACGCCGTTATTTTAAGTAGTATATAAGAACAAACCTTTGTAAAGAATAGTTAGTCTTGATTTCTCAACGCATATGAGCAGATCGGCTCACCTAATTAATAAAAGAATATTGTTTTAAATAATAAACTTTGTTAATTACTTAATTCATGCGACCCTTGTCCTATGTCCGATTCACTCGGCAAATTGAGCATGAGACAAGCTGCTGCCCACTGCACTTCCACTAACGGCCTGACTCGGGATACCTCTATGGTTGAACGCGCTCCTGAAGAGGCGAGCTCTGAGCGGCGCCTGTCTAAGGGACAGCGGAAGAGGAAAATGAAGAAGCTGTTGGATCAGCAGCGCAAAGAAGCCTTACCGGCTGAAGGCGCAAGCACGTCTCTCAGCTCTTCGGTGGTGCCTTTGAAAAGGAACAGGTCGGCGGAGGTCTTACAAACTGAAGCTAACCAACCCCTTGGACTGGGCGCTGCCTCCTCTTCTGCCGAACCAAAAAGCAAGAAGTTGCGTGGTTCTTTCGAACACAGAACAGCTAAGGCACGAGATAGTAGGCTGTCCTATAAGGATGCTGCTGTTTCTTCTTTAGCCGTTCGTATAGGGAAAGCAGGCAATGATAATAGCATGAGTGATGCAGAGTGCAAATACTGCAAAGCCCAAGAAACCGTCACGATGAAGATAGTAGCTCTCTGGTTGTGAGCATAGACATGGTTTCTGCCGAGATCATTAAGTCTAGGTACAACATGCGTCCCTATCTGCATCTTGGTAGGATTCATTTCCATTTGAATGCCAAATAGTGCAAATAGAGGACGTAACCTAGAATCTACAACCATTTTGTTTACTCAGATAAGCCTACAACACTGCAAGGCTGCTACTGCTCTTTTAAGTAGTAGGCTTGCGGTATGTAGAACAAAGAACTGCATAACATCCATCCAAGAACCGTGGGTGTGGAAAAATCACATCTGTGGCCTTGGTGAGTTAAGCGGTTCGCACAACGTTCTTTACGATAAGCTGTCCGAGAGACCAAGGACATGTCTTGTTGCAGCGAAATCCCTCACGGCAGTTACAATCAAACGGTTCTGTTGCCAGGATCTGGTTGCTGCAACTATTACTTATCATGCTAACGGCAATTGGGAAACCTTTGTCATTGCATCGGCTTACTTTCCCTAAGACTCTTTAACTCCTCCACCACCTAAGGCTGTTGTTGAGCTCGTAGAGTACTGCGAGTCCAAAATGATAGGTCTTATCTTATGTTGCGATGCTAATGCTCAAAACACTGTTTGGGGCAGCAGCAAGTGTAATAGGTATACGAGGAGACCGTCGTCTGGACTTCATCCTATCGTCTGACATCACCATCAACAATGTAGGTTGTCGACCTACATTTGTTACAGCCAGGAGACAGCGAGTAATTGATGTTACCCTGTCCAACAGGAACTTCAAGACTATCATAAATTGGAGAGTATCGCCAGATAGCACTTTGTCAGATCACAGATACATCGAATTTAAAATCTGCTGTGAAGTTTCACCTTCGCTGGAGAGGAGAAATCCGAGGAAAACAAATTGGGCTCGGTTTGAGGAGGAGCTTGGCAATTCTGTTAAAGCACCTCTCAAGCTGAGACTCACTTCCCGGGAAATCAGGTCATTACGTGCTCTTCAGTGGTACCGCCTATGGTGGCCACTTCTGAACTAACAAACACCAAGCGGCGTAGTTGGTATGTTGCATCCAGAGTGGTGACGGACGAGGCTATCAAATATGCAATTGCATCTTTTGAGAGTTTCAAGTCACCGGGCCCGGATGGAATTTATCCGGCTATGCTGAAACAAGGTTTTAGTCAGCTGATGCCGACGCTAAAAAGAATTTTCACCGCTAGCTTGGCCTTGGCCTACATACCTTCCCCTTGGCGTATGCTTAAAGTCGTGTTTATACCAAAGATAGGTAAGACCGACTACACTCTCGCCAAAAGTTTCAGACCCATAAGTCTGTCTTCCTTCCTGCTGAAAAGCTTGGAGAGACTGGTTGAACTGCACGTACGCAATGTTGCTCTTCGATCGCATCCTCTTTCTTTGATGCAACATGCCTATCAGCGTGGAAAATCCTGTGAAACCGCGCTTCAAAACCTTGTTGGTAGGATTGAAAGTGCTCTTGATCGGAAGGAGTACGCGCTGGGTATTTTCGTCGATATCGAGGGTGCTTTTGATAATGCGACTTTTGATAGCATGTGCAATGCAGCCAGACATCATGGTGTAGATGAAACATTGGTTTTGTGGATTAAAGCAATGCTAATGTACAGGACGTTGGTTGCCGAGGCGGATTGTGGCAAATGCGTCATGACTGGGGTGAACAGAGGCTGCCCTCAAGGTGGTGTTCTTTCTCCGCTCTTATGGTGTATGGCTCTCAATCTTCCTGGAACCTACACACAAGCCTATGCGGATGATGTCGCCGTTCCGTCTGTCGGTTCAGACCTAAGGACCGTCTGCTCTCGGGCGCAGAGATCTTTGGGCCTTATCGACGATTGGTTCACACGAAATGGGCTTTCAGTGAATCCTCTTAAAACTACGGTTGTTCTCCTCACGAGAAGGAGAAAGATCACTGGTCTGACTCAGCTTGTACTAGGCGTCGCTATCCCGATATCCGATGAAGTCAAATATCTGGGAGCAATCCTCGATAGAAAGCTGCTTTGGTCCAAGCATGTTAAATCAAAAACCGATAAAGCGCTGTCAACTTTCTGGCAGTGCAAAGGCGCTTTTGGCAAGACATGGGGCTTATCTCCTAAAAGGGTCCTTTGGATCTATACGGCAATGATAAGACCACTTCTCTCATATGCATCGGTTGTATGGTGGAACAGGCTTTCGCGGAAACGTGTTACTGCCTCTCTTGCCAAACTTCAAAGAACGGTTTGTCTTGGATGCACAGGGGCCTTCCCTAGCACTCCGGACTCTGCTCTAGATGCTATGATGAACCTCCACCCTCCTGATATTTTTATCATGGGTTGTACGCTGAAAACCATTTCTCGGTTAAAGAGAGGTGGCTTTTGGTACCACGCGCATTGGAATTTTGAGGAACTTGTGCGAGAATTGTCCTTTGACCACTGTCTTATGGACATGCCGTCTGACGCAATGACCCCAGAAATCCTACTGCGACAAAACTACCATGTCAACTTTCCTCAGGAAAAGGAATGGCTTCGGTCAGACTCTGAGCCTGGGAAAGAATGTCATCGTGTATTCACGGATGGCTCCAGAACTGGACAAGGGTCTGGTTCTGGTGTCTTTGTGGAAAGCGAGAACATTAGACTACACTACCCCTTAGGTAACCATGCGTCTGTCTTCCAAACGGAGATTTTCGCTATCCTTATGGCTATGCGCTACATTGTGACAAACAGGTAGAGGGCTAGAAGCATATGCGTTTGCAGTGATAGCCAAGCTGCATTAAAAGCATTGCTTAACCCTCTTACCTCGTCCAAGTTAGTGCTCGAACTCAAGCTTTCTCTGAACTTAGTCGGAAGGCTCAACACCGTGAATCCTGTCTGGGTCCAAGGTCACACTGGTATCCAGGGATATGAGATCGCTGATGAGCTTGCCAGACGGGGTTCAGAAGAGGCTTTCTCAGGACCTGAACCTGCGTTGGGTCTGCCTGCTTCTGTGGTTAGGTCATCCATTGATACTTGGGTTTCTCGTAAACGCGAGCGTCGGTGACTGTGCTGGGTGTAGGCAGAGCAAACGACTGCGTCCGGACATCTGCAAAAGGTCCGCGTCTTTCCTTCTATCGCTTAGGAGAATGGACTGCTGACTGCTTGTGGGCGTCCTTTCGGGCCACCAAGCTTTTGCCAAACACTTAAATGTGTTGGGCTTGAGCAACACCACTATCTGTCGTGCTTGTGGAGAGGACGATGATACAGCGGAGCACTTCCTCTGTAGCTGTCCCGCCTTTGCTCGCATCAGGTGGCGGATCTTTGGGGCTGATGTGGTGAGTGCCGAACATCTAAGTTCTTCATCACTGAAGCTCCTTCTCATCTTTCCTCGAAAGACGGGAAAACTAAGTACAGTAATGTAAGGTGTCTCTTTGGCAGTACAATGGACCTGTAGTTTGTGTCTGAGTGCTCCATCGGATAGTAACAACCTCCGACAAAAAAAAAAAAAAAAATAATGCCTGAAGGAATAGGGTGCACACATTTAGTGGAGCACAAGATTAGGACGACGTCTGAACCAATCAAGCAGCGGTATTATCCGGTTTCACCTGCGGTTCAGCGTCATATAGATAAAGAGTTAGAGGAAATGCTTAGGGAAGACATTATAGAAAAATCTAATAGTCCATAGGCTTCTCCCATAGTAATGATAAAAAAGAAAGATGGATCATTTAGATTTTGTGTAGATTACAGGAAGCTTAACAAAGTCACTGATCGAGATGCTTACCCTCTCCCTTACATATGGGCTACGCTAGACAAGTTGAGGAACGCCCATTTTATATATAATCCTTGGACATTAAGTCCGCTTATTGGCAAATACCGGTAGAGAAACAGTCGCAGCAATATACCGCTTTTAAGGTGCCAAATAGGGGATTATTCCAATTCAAACGGATGCCATTCGGGTTACACAACGCCCCTGCCACCTGGCAAAGATACCGTGCTGGAAGCCGACTTGGAACCGCACGTGTTCGTGTACCTGAATGACATAGTCATTGTAACCAACACATTCGAACAACATCTTCAGATTTTGAAATTTTTAGGATATGTAGTGAGTAGGAATGGGTTGCACGTAGATCCAGAAAAGGTTGATAGCATAATGCAAATTCCGGCACCCAGAAACGTCAAAGAGGTTAGGAGCTTTGTAGGAACGGTTTCCTGGTACAAAAGATTTGTACCAAATTTCGCTAGTTTTGTAAAACCGTTGACAGATTTACTGAAGAAGAGTACTAGGTTTGTCTGGTCAGATGAGTGCGAGGGTAGTTTCAGAAAAGCAAAAGAGTGCTTGGTAACTGCCCCGATATTGACTTGTCCGGATTTTGAAAGTCCGTTTGTGGTGCAAACAGACGCATCAGATTATGGAGTCGGAGCAGTGCTCACACAGACATTCGAGGAGGGAGAAAAGGTAATTTGTTACCTTAGTAGGGCGTTGAATAGGAACGAGCGTAACTATTCAACCACGGAGAAGGAGCGCTTGGCTTTGCTGTGGGCGGTGGAGAAGTTGCGACCATATATTGAAGGTGTTCGATTTACGGTCGTAACGGATCACTATTCTCTGGTATGGCTAAGCAATCTCAAAGATGCGTGTGGAAGGTTAGCACGTTGGGCGGTTAGACTACAGCAGTTTGACTTCGAAATTGTATACCGGAAGGGAAAAGACCACGTTGTTCCGGACATGCTCTCTAGGAATGTTGCAGGTATAGCAGGACTAGTAGAGCAGAGCTCGGATCCTTGGATCCAAAAGATGATCGCGAAAGTAGAGTCAGACCTCTTAGCTTACCCATCTTGGAGGGTAGAAAATGGAGTTTTGTATGTACGTGTACATGTAGTAGTACACGATAGAAATTTAGAATGGAAGGAGGTAGTCGCTAAAACTGATAGGATTAGGGTTTTGAGGGAATGCCATGCTAACCCATTAGCAGGGCACATGGGTGTTAGGAAAACCTTTTCAAGAGTAGGGACTAGATATTACTGGCCTAAGATGAGGTCAGATATTACAAAGTATGTTAGGAATTGCAAAGTGTGTCAAAGCGAGAAGCCGGTGACCGAAAGGCAAGCTGGGTTGATGACGAAGAGGAAAGGGGTAACTAATCCGTGGGAGATGGTATGTGTAGATTTGGTAGGTCCACTTCCAAAATCGAGTAGGGGTTATATTCACATGCTGACTGTTGTTGACTATTTCACGAAATTTCCACTTTTATATCCCTTAAGATCAGCGACAGCCAAATCTGTCTGTAAGGAACGGGAAGATAATGTCTTTTTGCTATTTGGGGTTCCGAAGATTCTGGTGTGTGACAATGGTCCACAATTCAGGAGAAAGGAACTGAAGTCCTTGTGTGAAGGGTATGGGTCGACGATAAAGTATACCGCGCATTATCATCCGCAAGCAAATCCGGCTGAACGGATAAATCAGATTTTGAAGACGACACTTAGAGCGTATGTGTCCGATAATCATCGGAACTGGGATTCGCAATTGGCGAAGGTCGCGTGCAGTATTCGGACAGCCGAACATTTGGTTTTGGGGGTATCACCCTATTATGCCAATTTTGGTCGAGAGATGGTGACTTTCGGCAATACGTCCTTAACCACCATCTCGTGTGATAGGAGTGCTAATAAAGGTGATACCAGGGAACAGTTTAGGAAGCTTAGGGGTGAGATAGGAAAGAAACTAGCCATGGCAACCAAGAAGGCTTCGCAATCCTGCAATCTCCGAAGGCGGGATGTACAATACTTCGCTAAAGAGCTCGTGTGGCGGAGAAACTTCATTCTATCCGATGCGGCAAACTATTATACCGGTAAACTGGACCCGAAATATGTTGGCCCATTCCGAATAGGGAAACGAGTTTCCCCTTATACATATACGCTTTTAGACAGCGATGGCAAAGAACGCGGGACGTGGAACGTGAAAGATCTAAAGCCGTATAACGAGGACGCTGAAGAACCAGATTAACTTAGTCGCGCAACGAGCCAGGATGGTTGCGCTAAGAGGAACTGAGACCATCATGCTCTGTGATGTTCACTACCTCTCGCCCTGAGCGAAGGTCGCTAGATGTTTGTTATGTCTTAGAGATTGTGTATGTTTTGTTTCGTTCTTTACGATTACTTCGACTTTTCTTTCGAAAAGCCAATTTCGCCTCTTCTGGGAGGTAAAGGTGGAGTTGTTGCGTTATAAAACGCCACAAAAACCCAATCCCACTTCCATCCATCCTCTCCAATCCACATAATTTTTTTTTACCCATTCGGTCATTCCCGTCACTTTCGAGGGGCAAGGGGCCAATGGGCGGTGTTTCTGAATTGGTCTCAATTCAGCGCTCGCGCTGGTCATGCGTCCAGAGAAAGTAGCAAAAACAGGTCGAGCCCAGGCGGACGGTCGGAAAACTCGCAACGATGAGTGGGGCAAGACGTTCCCGAGAACCAACACTCCAACACATTTATTAACTGTGAGGGAAGAACGATCCATCAGGAAGACACACCAACAAGGAAAATTAAAATCTCCGAGTGCATGCATAAACCCATTGGTTCGATCGCCAAGAATGCGACCTTGATTGAGGATAAAAATACGAACACAAATACAACATAAACTCGAAAGGTCGAAAGCCCACCATATCCACAGATAATATTGTAAGGAATTGGCACGTTATCTGTAAGTCTATGCAACAAAAATCTGCGCGGGGGTCCACGGAACAGAGTAGGGTACGCGAAACAGTTAGCAAAGGTTACTCTTCGTTCTTCTCCAGCGGCACTGCAAAAGGGCGAACATTAATGTCCGCCGTCCCCAAGCTATCGCCTCTATGAACCTCCCCTACCCTTTTCAGTACTAGTATCTTTGGGGAAATATAAAATTCGAAACCAATACAACAATATTTATAAAATTCTCGGTTTTAGGGACTTTAAGGTGACTTCGCACCACTGCCGAATCAGAAGAAATTACAAGAATTGTTCTGTACTCGTCCATCGAAACGTCAGGCACTGAAAATTTTCCGGCGACCTGGCGGATTCGGATATATGTGGAGTGAATGTGTATGCATTGGTGATCATTAACGGTCGTGTTCCATGGCGAAAAAGCTGTGAGAAACGCTCAAAAATGCCGTCAATGATCCCCGTTGCGGCTGAATGGTCGAATGCAGGAGTGTGTGAGGTTCGAGAAAGAACAAAGGGAATTTTGAAAAGATAATCACTTCTTGGTTGGACAGTGATTATAGAGGAGGTAGTGACCGAGTTACCAGTTGAAAATTTGAGAAATTAAAAAAAAAAAAAGGTTTAGAAAAGTCCGAAAGAAACGGGCACAAATAGTGTGGTGAACTAAAATATAAAGAAAAGGAGGAGGTCAGGAGAAAGGAGGAGTAGTGGCAGGACTTGGCGACGAAAGTATAAAACGCTAGGACGGCAGAGGAGAGGAGAAGAAATAGGAGGGATCCAGAAAAGAAATATAAGTAGAGTAAAAGGAAAGTGATCGTCAGTTAGGTATATCTGAAAAGGTGAAATAATTCCGTTGGCTTCCGTTTCGTAAAGTTCCCGGAAAAAAACGGGACGCGCGACCCTTTCCGTTGTTATCTTTAACCGTTCAGACAACGCGATAACGAGCCAATTGCAACGGCTACAAAACAGTAATCGTAACCCAAAATTCCGTTTGTCGCATCCGACAGCTTTGCTATTTTTTTTTACGACCGTCTGGTCGCATCGCATACAAAACTTCATTCTTTTTATTACCATCAATAAATAGCCGTGCTCACGCCGAGCTTTTATAACGCAAAATATCTTGTCTTTGTTTTATCTTTACCCCGCAGCAATCATCGTCGGCATTTTCTACAAAAGGTTTAGCAATTCCTTTCAATGATTGTTTGGCGCCCACCCTATCGCAGCTTTTCTGCAATTTATTTTTGGACCCACCCCAGCTGAGTGGCCGAGAGTGGCAGCGACCAACGCGCTGCTTGTTGCACACGATTTCCCTTTTGTTCGCCCTTCGTCATTTGGTTTTCGCCCATCTGTCATTCTCGACTTTTGACCGCCGGATGCGCAGCCGAATCTGCAATCGCGTGTTTTTTTTCTTTCAAAGGGCATAATTTTGCAACAGATTTATGTAAATACCTCAAAATAGATAATATTACATCAACGGCTCATCATCATCAAACCCTTGGAACTGTCGAACGCAGTCACCGAACTTTTTATGAATATATACGATCATATATATCCGTGGATAAAAATTACTGGGACGTATTTCTAAAGCACTTCACGTACTGCTTCAACACAACACCCTCAGTAGTACACGGATATTGTCCTTATGAATTGGTATTTGGAAGAACTCCAAACATATTCAAAACCTTTAACAACGTTGATGATATAACTCCACTTTATAACATAGATGACTATTCAAAAGAGGTACGCTACAGATTAGAAATAGCTTATAAAAGAGCTGGACTAATGCTTCAAAAAGCAAAAACCAAACAAAAAGAGTTCTACGACAGGCAAAGTAGGGAGATAGAACTACAAAAAGGTGACCTAGTGCTTTTAAGAAACGAAAAAGGACACAAATTAGAAAATAATTATTTAGGACCGTTTACGGTAGTAGAATTAAGAATAATAACGTAGTAATAGAAAATAAAATTAAGAAACAAACTGTGCACAGAGATAGATTAAAACATTTTAGTACGTAAACTGGATCATAACAATAAAAAATAAATAAATAAATAAATGTAAATTAAATATAATAATAATAACTTCCTCAGAAAAATTACATTATTCTATCAAAATGGGAGATGTAGTGTGCATATTTGTGTATTCAGGCACACATTTCATTTCCACACTTTGATTCAATCCAATACTTGGAATGTCTATGCAACTTGAATATGATACCGCAAAAGCGACGGACACTCGAGCTATGCACGAGTTGCTGAATATGCCGATGTGTACGCTAAACTTCCCATCACGGAGCTGCAACGCTCCATTAGTTTTAAGACATTACCATTGATTCATAATAAAGTATCTCAAGAAGACGGACGTGTGCCTTTGATTTTTAAAACATTACACTATCTGTTTCAACAATTCTTCCGAAAACCTTATCGCATTCAATTCAATACCTGTTATGAACTTGTGTTTTTCTACGTTTTGTAAAAATGTAAAGCTATGAAGAAATCCTATAATGTTGACAATTTTTTTGATTCTTAGATACCTATACAAAACATATACATAACTAGCTGACCGGGCGAACTTCGTAGCGCCTAAAATTGATTAAATTATTAACATGCCTTTTGATAGTTGAACCCCTCTATTGAACGACTGGAACTTCCTTGGAATTAAATTAAGTTCAAAGCATAGAAACGACTTTATAGTTTTCAGGGTCAGCTTCTTGATCATCTTTTTCCGCACTGATGATTGAATCGAGGTGGTCCGGTCAGATTTTCTCAATCAACCAAATCAACTAAAGCAGAATGTGGGCAATCGGCAATCCTCGCTTCTGCCATTCGACAGACTACATCCAGAAACGCGATTGTCCGAAAACACTGTGCTTAACGATAAAGTCCATGATCGTTTTAAGGTTTTGTTTAAAAAATTTATTTAAAAAAAAACAAAAAACCCGACTGACTGTAAAAATAAGAATTAAAAAGATATGAACAAGACACATTCAAGTTCGTACACCTAACTTATTGACAATCGGAGACTATAACCTACAAAGCCTACCAAATATATTTATGAGTATTGAGTACCCTCCGACTGCCAAATAGTTAGGTGTACGAACTTGAATGTGTCTTGTTCATATCTTTTTAATTCTTATTTTTACAGTCAGTCGGGTTTTTTGTTTTTTTTTAAATAAATTTTTTTTCATACGACTTTTCAGAATGCTGCAACGGTCACACAGTCTGTGTCGGAGTCGCTTGTGCATGATGAATGAAAGAAAACTATAGTTTTAACACAACTGCGTAGTTGAAATTTAATGTAGTAAATGTTAAAATGTTTTCAATTGTTAATATCTTTTTAGCCTATGACACTCCGGGGAAGAATACGAATATTATGACACCTCACTCTTCAAAATCGGTCAAGCCGTTTGGGCTACAGGGCGTCCCGTAGGAACGTACATAAGATACGCGCGAAACACATAACCCTCCCTGTGTCCAGTCGGGTAAAAAATCGTGCGTGATGTCATTACATGTGTATGACATCAGCACAGAGTAAACATACAGCACACGCAACATACAAAATCAGATGTTGACATAACTCACGAACGCGTGGACCAATTTCGTTTAAACTTTAGTAAACCAACTACACGACCATGAAAACAAACCCTAATTTGATCGAATTCGGTTTGACCGTTCGTGAGTTATAAAGTCACAACGCTTTCGCAACTCTCTTTTATATATAGAGAGATATGCGGTTGGTGTACTTTATTCGGCGAATTGTCATGTTTTTTGGAATCATTATTTAAATTAAGTAAATAGACCTTAGTGGCTTGCATAGCGTCAATATGATAGTTTTTAATAGCACCAATATAATTCAGCACTCGGATGTAAAAATATAAGACATGTTATAGCATTCTGTTATTTATAAATTTCCAAAGAATGACATTATGAATTAGTATTCCATCGCTTTATGAAGTATTTTAGAACCAGTCTTTAGTTGAATAAAGAAGTACGAAAAATAACGTTGGAAGGGAGGTATAAAAGTTAATATCAATTTAAAAACTTTCAGAAATGAAGA
The DNA here is from genome assembly GCA_948293265.1 of Cheilosia impressa. Classification (NCBI taxonomy): domain Eukaryota; kingdom Metazoa; phylum Arthropoda; class Insecta; order Diptera; family Syrphidae; genus Cheilosia; species Cheilosia impressa. The sequence goes on from OX411880.1 coordinate 61,478,198, forward strand.
CCTACCCACCCGTACGGCATTCATTATGAAAACTTATCGTAGTTTTGTAACTGTAAATAACTGTTTCTAACTATATACATATTTTAAAAAAGTTCCACACTTCTTATTAATTACTTAAAGCATACATTTCGAACATGAGTTTTTTTTTAAATACATACGAGATCCGAACACCATAACCAATCCATAGAAGAAAGAAATCCAATTCTCAATTCATCTGTGCTTTGAGCAGAATTGAAGAATCTCGTGAATCGTAAATGCAGAAATTCTTCCAAAGAAAAAGAAATGCATATCCAAAAACACACAAAGTAGGTACCTGCTCATCTCATTCATAAAGCAACAGACGATAAATCTGACAAATTATGAAATCGAACCAAAAAGGGAGAGAAATAAAAAGAATACACTAAAAAACCCACCCCTCATCCACACTCTGAAATCGGAAAGGGAAAGCATATCAGAAAAAAATATATCAGCCACCAGCGCTGACACCAATGCAACCGCCACCATCAAGGTTTCTGCGCCTACTAAAGTAAACCAACAAAAGTTATGATCTTCACCTTCTAAAATATTTGAGCTTCAGTATGATGCCACTCGTAGCGCAATGGTAGGATACACGAAGTGATTGTACTATAATGTTTATATACAATGGTCAGACAGATGCGTGTTGCCGATAATTGTCATTATTGACTCACTTATAAGCTCCGACGTCTCTCCAGGCAAAGAAACTAAGTCGAGCATCCTCACTTTTACGCCTTCCTGATGTATGAAATATCTCACAACAGTGAGGAACAGTTTCAGATCCTTTTTGTTGGATGCGTCGGAGAAAATTGATAAAAAACTTACGTTATCCAATTCTTGTAGTAACTCTTGATGTGCATACTTTGAGAGGACATTTTTTACAACCATTTCGGCTTTGTTCTAGCACAAGAGAACTTTTTGTCGAAAAGCTTGCTCAACAATTTGGAGTTGCAATCCATTGATCTGAAGCTGTGGTTATGGCAAATAGTATGAAAACACATAACTGCCTCTGCAAGCGCTAACTACTTCTCACGATCCGTGTAGTCGCTACTCCGAAAAAATGTGTCTAACTTTATTGATGCGGTCGAGTTTATTACCTTGGACTTATATTTTGGTTTCCGACATGGCGAATTATGTCATTTTGTCCTCCTGCAGATATTGCAAATCCGCATTCGCAAACATTACAATAAGCAAATGTGTTGCGTTTGCTCGGTCTCAGGAATGGATATTTTTGTTTTAGATCTTCTGAGAATTTACACTCCCTTTTGCACTTTTTGTTTGCGGCTGCTGAAGTGGATGCCATTCTATTTCTATTTTTGTATAATAATGCAATAATATTATTAGGTATTGTGCTAACATTTGAGTTATTTTTTATTTACCTATCTACAAATATTCGTCGAATATACTTCACTACACAGCAAATTGTTTTGTTTTCGTTTCAAAAGTGACAGACTACAAGCGACAAAACTGACAATTCATTTAAGATAGAGCCCAGACTAAGAGTATACATGGGCTCATTTTCTTCCTTTAACAGGTCTTATGTTAGTTTTATATGCGCCAATTTATATGCACAGGGATAATAAACAGTAATCATAAAATTGCTTTATTTTAAGAATTGTAGAAACATACAAACATTTTTACAAAAGTAGTATAAGCGTGACATTTTTTACAAAAGTAGGAAAAGCGGGACATTTAGCGGGACAGATATGGCCGGGGACAGGGACCTCAAAAACGGGACTGTCCCGCTAAAAGCGGGACGTATGGTCTCTATGGTATATTCTATTTCCTACTTTGTTAGAGTTTAATAAACTGACTGTAGATCCTGTATATACCAAATAAACATACTCTTCTTTATTGATTGTAAGAGTGATATATATTTTATTTTGATCTAATGTGGTATTCGATTGGGCTTCTTCAGATTTGCTCTCAGATTTCAGATTTCGCGTAGCCAATCGAACACAAAAACGTCACTTGCTCTTTTAAGCGTTTTCTATTCACTGGTTAAATTTTATATGAAAACATTCAAAATACTCACCCAGATTGATTTCTAAACATTTGTACATAAATAATTAACAAAAATAGATCCACCCGATGCAATGCGTTTCTTTGCAGGTGTAAAATTTTGCTAAAACGTAAACAAACTCCACTAGTTGTCAAACTCAAATGCACATGGATTGGTAAATCTGAAGCAAGTCTGAGAATATATGAATAAAATTTGAATTGAATTATTTCAATTTCGATAGTTACCATTTCTGGACTGCTGACTTACAGAATTGTTGTTAAAATTACCCCTACTCTATCCTGACCTATTGTTCTGATTATTATCATTAGACCTAGCTCTACCCTGTCCTACGGAATAATTATTATTATTACCATTCCTCTGTGTTGGTTTAGCGTTATGGTTGTGTTTAGCTTGATAATTATTGTGTGGTTGATAGTTACCGTGTATTTGTTTGTATACAATTTGCTTATTTGATTTTTGTTTTTTCAAAGTAAAATTATCTTGGCCAACATATTTATTAAGAATTTTCCGAATATCTTCTAACGAAAACATTCTGCAATGTCACTTACAATAACTCTTACTTTATCACATAATTGAAGAATCGAACTTACTTTTAAAAAGTTATTTCATTATCTGTCCTTCGTTGCTTTGAAGTGTAGTTTTAATTTGCTCCTGCAGTTTTTCCAGGTCAGTGGAGGCGATGTTGCTAGATAGTTCTTTGCTGGTCCGATGGCTAAGCATTTCTCAGTGATATTTTGGGCCATTCTTCTGTTGTTGTTATGAATTATATATTATTGGCAAGTGAAGTTTTTTGAGAGGACTTATTTTTATTGTCGTGAAGCTGGTATTAAAAAGGGCTATGTTGGCCAAGTAGTTCTGGTACCTCCCATACAAAACCAATTTTGCATGATTTGCATGCAGTGGAGGGTATCAAAGCATCGGCAAGGCCGATGATAACACTCTTCTGTCGTTTTCCATTGGACAAAAAGAAGTGTCCGGGAGAGTCCGGAATCGAAAAAATGCTGTTCCATTGGCACAAAAAATACTCTTCTGGTGATTCTGAGAATAGAATTTCGCTTTTCGATTTGAAGTCAGAATCCACTCAAGAAGCACTCACATAAGTGCAATTTATATATTTATTACAAGTCAGCTGACAGCAGACGTAAACAATTTTTTGCCATTTCACCAATACTTTTGTGGATTCTTTCAGAAGCAGTTTTGCTGTTCCATTAGATTTCAGAATGAGTGGATCCCCGAGTGAAACCAATTGAAAACGACATTACTTGTTTTCTTTTCTCTTTTTTTCTTATTTTATGTATAGTGTTCGTTTCTTCGTAATCTACTGAATTTTGTTTAGACTACTGTGTTTCGCACTTTTTACACTTTCACACAATTTTTAATATACTTTTTTTTTTGTTTCTTCGGTTTGTTGTACTGGATTCTAACTCTACTGAAAAGAATCCTACCGACTGCGCCAGTTGTGTGTCGTGAGAAGTTCGAAGAAAAGAAAAAAAATAAACGAAGCAATTTTTGGTTTAATTACTTTATTGCTACCCGGTCGTAGCTCAACTAACTGTCATTAACATAAAATCAGTTCATGTGAATGACCGACTGTTATTGGAGATTTTGTGTTACTTTATTTTATGGCAGGTCGTTGGCTGTGACATTTCCTGTATCATTTGCTAGCTTTTTGAAGGCGTATGTAACTCGCGCGAGTATGTAGAGTACAAAATTATTCAAAAGTGAATTTTTCGTTTCCAGCTAGTTTCCGGAAGTGCAATTTGAAGATTTTGACACCAGGCTCTTTGCCAAAGCGACATTTTCGAATATGGTAGGTTTTCAACAGAAAGGGTCCCGCGAAATCGATGCCCGTATTAACAAAGGGACGACTTAGCGTGGTTCGCTCACGAGGCAATGTTCCCATCAGCTGGGTGAGGATTTTCTTTTTGAGTGGCGTACAGACATGACACTCCCGTATACATTTCTGGAACAAATTTTTAAGTTTGGGTATCCAATATTCGGAGCGTATCAAGCAGATCATCAGCTGTAACTCACCGTGGAGCGACAGTTGGTGGATATACGTAACGTTGAGTTGAACAAATAGACACTTATAGGGAAGGAGAATCGGAAATCGTATCGAAAGGGAAAGAGTAGATGCGGACAACCTTACATTTGACCCCACGATTCCACGGTTAATGGCCAGCTCTTGGACGATATTTACTCTGGGTGAGAAGAATGAGCTTTCGTATCACGGATTTTCTGCAGGGTCTGCATTGATTTGCGCTCTAAATTAACTTCGTCCGGAGCGCCCGGTGTTGACGAAGGCCAGCTGTGTGGGGGTTCCTGTAGCCAGGGAGGCCCTTCCCACCACAGTCGACTGGTTTGCAATTCTTTCGGAGTGACTCCGCGGGTGGCCAGATCGGCCGGGTTGTCCGATGAACAAACATGCATCCAATGGGCGGTAGGAGCGTTCCGCAAATTTCGGAAGTCCTGTTGGCGACAAATGTTTTCCACGCACTGGGGTGTGTACCCAGCCAGGCCAAAACGATTTTTGAATCGGTCCACAAATGGATGTTAGAGAGGTTTAAAAATGTGAAACTTTCTGATACCACCCGTACCATCTTCGAAAGAAGCACCGCTCCCTGGAGCTCTAACCGAGGTAGCGAAATGGAATTGACTGGAGCAACTTTAGATTTGGCCCACAAAAGCCGAGAGGTAAAGGCATGGGACCATGAATCATGGATCACAGAACCCATGAAGATGGGCTGTGCTGCATGGAGAATAATCCAACCATCGAGGAATGCTGATGAATTGGACATCGGAAAGAGTTGAAGTAAAGATTTCCCACCTAGAATCGGTGCTGTGTAACAGGTTTCCATCCCACTCAGTGCGATCTTTCCTGATTTGCTGTATGAATGAGGGTATCTGTGGGACTAGGGCGGAATAAAATGCGCTGAAACTGGGTCTGATCGGGGGTGGATGAGAATCTGTCGTTACGTGGAACTCAACCAACTCAACCAACGTTAATTGCACGTCGTAGAAACAGCTTTCGTTGGGGAAAATTTTCTGTGTTCACGTGGGGAGACGGCGTAATAATTTCCGATAAATCCCGAAAACCACTTCAGGAAAATTTTAAAAGCAAAAAAAATCCGGTTCGTTTGGAACGAAAATGTACGAGTGCCGCCACGAGTAATTGAAGTAATTTTTTCCTTTTTTAAGGAAAAGCGCCACAAGAAAGTACAAACTTTATTTTCTTTTTTAATAAAATGGTGCTGTCGGTATGTGCCGCCATGAAAAGTTACAAACTTGGGTTTTTTTACTGGATAAACGAGAAAGGCAATAATGAATAATAAAATGTCAAAGTCAATATATATATGGTCTCTCGCACTCAGAGACAAAAGATGTGATCACACAAAAGTAAAGCGCCCTTTACGCGCTGATAGCATATTCGTAACAATTAGCTCCTGGATACAGCGTATGGGTGGAAATGCTATTGAACAAACCCGTTATGGCTATGGATAAAGAGAACGGAACTAAACTTTACTCAGGAATAGGAGGAATGGAAAGGACCAACGTTTTGGGAGGTAATTTTAACTCAACAATATTCTCTGAAAAGTTGACTTATTTCGATGAAATATAATTGCCAACTGAATTATTTGAGCTTTGAGTTGAGCATATGAAAGAACAGATACAGAAAATCAAAACAGAACGCTGCGCCGGAGAAAACATTAAGAGAAGAACTTAATTTCTGGTAATATAAAGTGTTGTGTTCACATATCACATTTTCTTATCTGTTATCTCACTCGACCTCGATTCTCCATCCCACTCAAACGCATAGCACACTCACACTCCATCGCCATCCATCCCATGGTGGCCGTAGCCGTGGCCAAGGCAGTGATTGATTTGATATTGGAATGCAATTATTGTAATTTGAAAGTATGAGGTAGTATATACACACACTCATATACATCTACCCTACTGAAAAAATTTCACTCGGCAAAACCTTAAACGCATGAGCACTTGAGCAGACCAAATCCATTCGACTCCGATTCCGATTTCGAGTATGAAAAAAAACCCTACCGCTTTCTCAAAAAATACGAATATACCTTGAAAGAGAACTAAAAAGAAACCACAACTGAGATCGATTTGAAAACCTTGGTCAATTAACAAATTCATAAAAAAGGAATTTCGTAATGGATTTATTAATATTGCTCAGCTGATATAGCAAATAGAAACAAAATTTTGGACTTAAAAGATGCGCGTTTTAGATATCTAAACACTGGAATTAATTCCATTCAAATAGACGAAGGAGGAGTTCACTTTTTCTGCGTTCAAAGTCTAATATTTGAATTTCTTTGACTTCTACAATCAAAATCAAATATTTTTAAATGCACGAATTTGCTCCTCATAGAAACCTAATTCATAAAAAAAAATCAAAATGCATTCACCCGTTTGTTGTGTTCACTTTGTTTTATATTATTAGTGATATTTGTTGTTAAAGGATAAATTTATATAAATTCACATTATAGAATGAATATACGCTCACCAATATTGAGTCATAAAGCATTATAAAACATTATTTATGACCTGTATGCACGGCTTGAGCGAGACATGACCTTTCAACAGTATTTTAGGAAAACTGAAAGTTATCAGAATTATATTATTCATTATGAACTTAATAAAACAACATTTGTTTTTTTAGTTTATTTTACTAAACCACATCTTCAAATCATAGGACAAACATCTTTTTTCATAATTTTTTTGTGAAAATTGGAAATTACTCCCCTCTAGTATCCTCTGATATAAGAATTTCGTATTCATCTGCAGCAAAGCGATCCCAGTCGGAAACCTGTAAATAAAATTGGAAAGTTATTTATAATCATATAATAACAAAGATTTTAAATAATATTAAGATTGAAGGATTTTAGATCTAGCCCAAGCCTAGCCCTAGAAGCCATTTTTTGGGGACCTTACTTAAGTAATAATTAAAAAAAACTCTTGACAGTGCTGAAAATGAACAGGCGACTGCTATCAATCACAGTAAAGTGCACCGGATAGGAGAGTGTGAGGTTGTATACAATATGGTATGTAACAATTATTTATTTAATCAAACTGACGCTACCACTTTTACTCACTCATGATCCTAAGTCCGCTTTATGTAAATTAAATTTATTAAAACTAATTTGGTTTAAAAAGATATTTTTTTCGTTCTCTAAGAGAACTCCTTTATTTGCGATTCTGATTAGAAGTAACATAGCTGAACTTATTACCTACGTTAAAAATAATATCCGGCGCTGGAGTGCGGTGTCGGGTAGGCGTGGAATTTGTCTAGTGTTGGATGGGTGTAGAATTTGTGTGGTGTCAGATGGGTTCCAGACGACTCATCAGCAATATGTCGCAGGAGCGTGTTCTGGTGATATTGTTAACTTCAAACGTCCTTGCTTAACCTCTAATTTATTATTTATTTTGTTATCGGATTGTGGCATAGCAGCTGTTATAGCCTCTTTTATGACAGCTTCTTTTAACGGGATCTTTGCTTTACGTATCCTTAGTGTAATGATGATTTTGATGATCATGACTATGAGGAAGATAGTTATTATTCCCGATAGCCCAAAGCAGGTTATAATGTACGGTTGGGTCTTTTTATCAAGTAGCTCGATGGTTTTGATGTTCTTGAGTATTGCAGCGCAACAAACATCTTCCACCTGATCACTACACTCGATCAGCTAGGCAATAGAAATCTGCATGCTCCCCGTCGGCGTTCAATTCCACGCTTTAGGCAACCAGCTCATTTTAGTGATTTGCACAACGAGCGATGGCCAGCTCTGTGTAAGTTAACATGTGGTGGTGACTGATGCAGATTCTGTTCAACGACAGAGTCAATGCACTCTGCGGTAGTTGCTAAGCGGTGAAGTTTTGTTGCACTTTGCATATCTGCCAGAAGATCCTCAATCAACTTAGAATCAGCTGGACCAAGAAGGTGTCGTTATGACAACAGCAGCAAATGTATGATTATTTCCCGTGCTATTGCGGGTAAGGGCTTGTATCTGGAAACCGTTCTGGATCCAAGTAGAAATTGATGGTTGTAGTTTAGGCACTGTTACCACATTTCAGATATGTTACCGACACAGTAAAAGTTCGTACAGAGTCTAAAAGTGCGTACTGTTTCCATTGCAAGATGGGACGGTGAACAAAGTGAAATGCTCATACCAATTAGAAATGTAGGTACACACATAACTTTCCACTTTAATGAGGATGCTAAAATACCTAAAGGAAGATCATATCAGGAAAATGGTAATACAGATAATACTATGTGAATTCAGTAATTCCATTTCTTCGTACCCGAGTGCAAAATATTAAAACGAAAGTCAGTCTTACCTTAAATACCAACAAGTTGTAGTGGCAAAAACTAACGCGCTCGAGAAATATTGAGTATTTATAATATTCAGTTCCAAGTTATTTTTATTTTCCCAGGGACTTTCAAACTCGTTTACAAGGGCTGTAAAATTGAATTAAAAGAATTATCTCTTCCACTTAACTAGTTAACATATGTATTTAAAGAACAAAGGTAGTTTCGAATATCAATTATTCAAAAATAAATTTCTTTTTGTTGACAATGGATTCCAATTAGAGTCATAAAGCTGCTATTTGCCTGCCATATGCTTTTGTGTAGGTAGGGGCACAGGGTGCATGTACTTGTACTACATTGTATTGAGGAAATGTTTATTTTTTGTTGCGTTTATTATTATTAGGCTATTAGGTCGATTAATTCTGTCGATTTTGTACTTTGTAGGTATGTTATACTTAAGTAAAGGGTTCTTCAACAGGGACGCTACAAAAGTAGAGCGACAAAAAGCTATAATCAAGCTTTTCTTAAATTTCTCCTATTTTTACATCAAAATTTTATTTTGCACACTTCATTAATATTGTTACATTTTTAATGACTATAGTTTATTTAGTATAATCTGAAAGCGTTTTCGTTTCGGCGCAGTGGCTTAGTGGTTAGTGTGTTAGACTACTAAGCGAGGGGTCCCAGGTTCGAGTCCCGAGTAAACCTAAATTCTAACTCAAGGTTTTTTTCCACTGCGCCACCTCTCGTGAACGTTTGACAAACATCCGAGAATATAATTGTCATGAAGAAGCTTTTCAATAAGCCGTTTGGACTCGGCATAAAATTGTAGAACCCTTCCATTCGTCCCAAAAATGAAAAAACTCACACAAAACGAATGGTTGTGAGAAGCTAGGCCCAGGGTCAATACCGACCTGTTGCGCCAACTATTTTTTTTGAAGTGATAACTTCTTTAGGCGCGTTGGGGCACTTTTGATATGGGATAAAACCATTGAACTCGCGACACCAATGTTGTGTAACCAATGTTGCCGACACCAGTGTTCGTGAAGACTCTTGAGGCGCGTTGGGCCATTGTATATAAACATTAGAGAGAATTTACCTACAAGTGTGTGTGTGATACCAGTGTTCGCGTTGCCATTTGCCAACCACTTTTGACGACTCAGTATGTATGTTAATGTGGGGAAGTGTGTTTGCCTTTGCCATGCTAAAGTAATTTCAGACAGAATTTTATTTCTAAAAATTGCGGGGCAATCGGGTGTGCGTTTCATAAGTTTCACTGGTATTCATTTTAAAGAATACCAATTAATTGCATGCTTTGTAAATTTACGTTTTAAGCAATAGATTGCAATTTTTGTGTTTAAAATAGTCCATCCATCCATACATACACTCTATTATTATTTCTGTTTCTGTAGTAGTATATTTACCTCTTGCTGTTCACACACTCAACCAATCTTACACATCCAATTTCAACTACGCAGTTGAGTACAAATACAAACTATGATTCAGGGAAAAATAATCTTTCATTCATAATGCCCGTAGCCAGTGTTATAATGGATATTGTTTGAGAATCGTATATTTTCTCGGTTCAAAATCGTATTTGTCGTATTTTCTAATTGAACGAGTACAAAATATGCATTTAAGAGGAGAGGTCATTTTGTTCTTATTTTAAATGTTATCTTGTAATGGTAGTGAGAAGTCGGATAGTTTGAACTTTAAGATACTTTTTTCATTATTAGTATTGTAACTATCTACGTTTCAAGCAAATTTAACTTAAGAAGTAGGTATTTACTTTCATACCAATAATATTTATACCCTCTTAGGGGTCTGCACCCTTAAACAAGTTATTGGGCTAAGCCCGAAGTCTATTGAAATATGGCTTTTTTATGTGGTATTCGATTGGACTTCTTCAGATTTGCTCTTAGATTTCAGATTAAGCGTATCTTATCTAATCGAACATAAAAACTGCACTTGGACTTTTTTTATACGTGAGAGTGGAATATGATGGATTTCTAAATATTTGTAGGTACATAAATAATTAACAAAAATAGATCCGACCTGATGGATGCAATGCTTTTGTTTGCAGTTCATAAGTTTCACTAAAATGTAAACAAACTTCAGTAGCTATCTAACTCAAACGCACTTGTATTGGTAAATCTAAAGCAACTCTGAGAAAAAATCCAGACTCCCAAAAGTGCTCTGAAATCGGAAAAAAATGTTTTTTTTTTCGTACTAATGGAACATAAAAAGTGACTTAGATTGCCCGAATGAATACCACATTATATAGTTATTCTATCACCATGTAAAACTGCACATCCCTATGGTAAACGACTAAGAACTCGTATCCCTTAAGAACAATATATGTTTTGAGATATTACCCATTTTAACCATTTTTATTTATTAACCAAAATGTAATGCTTAAAATTAATGCAACCAAAGGTACCGTGTTTTTAGAAATCATGAAAGAACAATACAAAACAAAAAAACATGATTATTTATTTTATATTAGTATTTCAGCTCTATTTGATAAGCAATTAAATAATATAATACAAGTTAGAATATTAATATAATAACGCAAAAAACAAAAGAGTATGTTCGGTAATCGATGCCGGCTAATTGCAATGGGATGTGTTGGTTAGGTAAAGTCATATTAAATGCATTCCTTCACTTTTTAAGATTCTGTTTTATCAAGTCATATTTCGGTTTACGCATCGTATCTATGTTTGTATAATATCGGAAAAAATCGGAAAAATATTTACGAAATCGTAGAAATAGGGTTGAAAAGAGCAAAAATCGGAGCGTCGGATCAACCTTCGGAAATCGTAAGATTTACGATAAATACGATCACATAACAACGCTGCCCGTAGCTGTAGCACAAAAGCCGCCACGAAAGAGAGTCAACGGCCGAAGAGAGCATAAACTAAGTATGAAATAGACTGACAGCTTTACGACGTCTCACCGATTCCCACCGCAATTTTTTTCAATATAAGCCCCTCCCTCCCGCTCGCAATTTACTGTCTGTGAATACGTGTGAATTTAGCGTGTTCCTACATCGTTGTATCTCTACCTTTTTGAGGGAATTTAATATTTTCGAAAAACTTTTTGTTGACCATGAATATAAACGCACTAAATGCACATAAAAAGAAGATTTTCCTCTAGCAACAATTTCTAGTACCAAAAAATAATCATTAAAGTGTTAGCAAACTGCGATTTTTATACTGAAGATTAATTAAGTGTAATTTTTGTCCGAACAATACAAATTTTACTTTTATTTAATTTAAATTTAGTGAAAAAAGAAAATGAACACACTTCGTGGGAAAAATAAAGAGAGACGTCTAAGAACACTGACTGATAGTTTGTGTGTTTGGTGATTTCTGTCTGCTGATGGATGCGTTCTGAGAGTTTAAATTCGTTGTTTTATTTCACAACGAATACATGTTCATATTCTACAAATTGCATAATAACGAATGTAATCAATATAAATAATAATAAAGGAAAAAATTCATTCGCTCAAATAAAATGTTTTTGTTCCTATAATTATTATTGAGTCTGTTTTCGTTTGTTGTTTTTGGCGAAAAATTACTTTTAAATTTAATAGTTAGTTTATGGAAGAGAGTTACAGTCATAGGAATATAAGAAGGAATTTTCAAAATTTTGTGGGGAAATCGGATAGTAAGAAGCGCTGTTATGTTATTTCAAAACAGTTTTGTTGACAGTTGTCCTAATATTGAAAATTTTAGACCCGATTGATATAAATATTTTTATGAGTTACTCGAAATACTAATTCTACGCAGATAAAGTCGCGGGTATTAGCTAGTATGCTTTATTTTTCATGTAGGTATACAATAGCGAATTAAACGAAAATGAAAATTGTAGGTAGTACCTATCTATGGTTTTTGTAGTAGTGTTTATAATAATGAACTAGAAAACACTTCATTTAAAAGTATTTCCTGCACAACAAAATATTGCCTGACGATTCAAAAAATACACGTAGAGTTGTTCAAGTTTTCACTTCTGTCGGCACTCCCGGAGTGCACTGTTTTTTTTTTTAAAGCGTTTTCCGCTGGTTGTAGGGTAGTGATGCGATGTCATGAGAACACAAGCGTTCTCACCTAGCCTCTCACTATCAACTCCTACTCTCACCTCCACGTGGTGACTGGTGGGTGCCTTGTACCTCGACTGGAGATTGGGTAACCAACCCCTTTGAAAGCTCGTTGGTGGCAGCAAACGAGAGAGGGATGAGGAGTGTGGTTTTCTCACTAAGGCACCTCCTCTGGTACCAGACGGCAGCGGAGGAGTTCCCTAGATGGAGCCAACGGTGGCGTCTACAGTTCCAGTCAGGCCGAACTATTTAGTGTAATCCCTATAGAGCTGCTCTGACATATTCGGATACCAGGTCTATATACTGAGCCAGGGTGTTGGAGAAGAGTTGGTGGCGGATGAACCCTAAATGGGCCAACGGCAGAGCTCACATCCCAAACAGGGTTACTGGCACCGGAATAACCGGCCTGCTGTCCTAAGGTCAAGGGCCTGGCCCTCCAGGTTGGGGGTTGTGCCGTCGGGGTAACTTCCCGACCATGTAAAAAAAAACACTAGTTATGAGAGAGACACGAGGAGCCTCGGATAACGATTTCCCTCAAACGGCAACCAGATCCGGAAAGTTAACGGACAACGATTTAAGAGTATGTACCTGTAACGTGCGAACGCTGTACACCCCAGGTGCTACTCAAAAACTTGAGGCTCCTCACGCGGTACAAGGCAGATACTACCGCGATATACGATGGGTAGGATGAGGTATGATGAAAAGAAAAAAATGCGATATTTATTACAGCTGCCATAAAAGATTGCATGTATTAGGATGCGTATTCGTCGTGGGAAATCGGCTTACGGCAAAAGTTATTGACTTTAAGCCTAGCTGTAATCCGCATCAAAGCTGCTTTCCAAAATATAAGCCTAATATGTGCACACACCCCTACCGACGAGGCTGAAGACCCTATCAAGGAGGAGTTTTATGACCTCCTGAATGGAGCCTACGGAGCCTGTACGGAGTACAATGTCAAAGTTGTGCTCGGGGACTTCAATGCTAAAATCGGAAAGGGAAACATCTTTGGCGGGTTAGTTGGTAAGCACAGAATCCACGAAACGACCACAGACAACGGTTACCGACTAACTGACTTCGCGGCAGCTCGTAATACGGTGATAAGTAGCACTAGGTTTCCAAGGCTAAGGATCCACACAGCAACCTGGCGCTCTCCAGACGGTCGAACCGCCAACCAAATCCACCATGTGCTAATCGACGCGAGGCACGCATCCAACATCCTCACACATTCCGCGGGGCAAACGTCGACTCTGACAATTTTCTTGTTGCGGCTAAGTTCAGAGCTCGACTATCCAACGAGAAGAAGCTGCGTTCCGCCCAGAAGAAGAAATTCGACGTTGGACGCCTTAGCACACCTGGAGTAGACAGAGTCCACAAAGAGCGCCTGAGTGAGAAACTCTCCGCAGTGTATTCACCTACCACAGATGCCAACACCCAGTGGTAACAGTATCGCGACATCATCAAAGAGGTAGCCGAAACCACCTTAGGGTACCAGCCACCCCAGAGAAAGAGCCCGTGGTATGATGATGAATGCGTACGCAGGAAAAAGGTGACAGAAAATGAACATATGAAAGCACTGCAGCGCAAAACAAGAGCAGCGAGGGAAGAATATCGAGCCAGGAGGCGGGAGGAGAAGAAAATCCTGCGTAGAAAGAATAGGACCTACGCAGTCTCCCAGCTCAAGGAGATCGAAGAGTCCCGCGATCGAAGCAACATCCGGAAGTTCTACAAGAAAGCCAAGCAACTGGCTGCTGGCTTCAAGACCGGAACGCAGGCTCTTCGAAACAGTGATGGAAACCTAGGCACCGAAGCGCAGGGAATAGTAGATGTGTTTAAGCAGCACTTCCAGCAGCTGCTAAATGGGCATGATGTAGAGAGAGTGATAGGGCACGAAGAGAACCCACGTCCAGTCAATGAAGATCCAGTTCCACCACCCAGTATAGAAGAAGTTGGCTTAGCAATAAAAAGGCTAAAGAACAACAAGGCCGCCGGATCTGATGGCTTACCAGCGGAGCTCTTCAAATACGGTGGTGATGTTTTGGTAGGGCGCATGCAAAAAATCATCAACCAAGTATGGGTGGAAGAAAGTATGCCCGATAACTGGACTATCAGCTCCATATGCCCCATCTACAAAAAAGGCGATCCTATGTCTTGCAAGAACTATCGAGCCATATCCCTACTTAATGTCGCATACAAGATCCTACCCAACGTACTGTGTGAACGTCTCAAACCGTTCTGCAACACACTAATCGGCACGTACCAGTGTGGCTTCCGGCCACTATAGACCAAATTTTCACACTGAGGCAAATCCTGGAAAAGACCAATGAATTTCAAGTCGAGACTTACCACCTTTCATCGACTTTTAAGCCGCATATGATAGCATTTATCGCCAGGAGCTTTATGTGGCGATGGCCGAATTCGGGATCCCGGCAAAACTGATCCAGCTATGTAGCGTGACGCTGGAGAACACACGCTGCAACGTGCAATTTGGAAGTAGTTCCTCCGAGCTATTCGAAACATGCACCGGATTTCGGGAAGGAGACGCATTATCATGTGACTTCTTCAATCTCGTGCTAGAGCAGATAGTGCGCAGGGCAGGTGTCAACACGGAAGGCACTATCTTCAACAAATCCGTCCAGCTACTGGGGTATGCAGACGATATTGACATCATCGGTCGCTCCCAGCGTGCCGTGATAGAGGCTTTTACGGCGATTGAAGAACAGGCGAAATTCGTTGGTCTTGAAGTAAATGAGGACAAGACTAAGTACATACTATCAACAAACAAACCAGCATCTGTCCACCGCCTAGGACAGAACGTCACTATTGATAGCAACAATTTCGAGGTAGTTAAGGAGTTTATCTACCTCGGAGTAAACATGAACTCCACAAATGACATCCTAGTGGAGATCCGGCGAAGAATTACCCTAGGAAACCGCTGCTACTTCGGTTTGGCAAACCAATTGGGTTCAAAACTCCTAACTCGGAGGACAAAATGTATGCTTTACAGAACCCTTATCCTGCCAGTTCTGCTTTATGGCGCCGAGTGCTGGACGATAAGCAAAAAGGGAGAGCTGATACTGGGCTCCTTCGAAAGAAAAATTCTTCGGCGGATTTTTGGTCCTGTGTGCGAGGAGGGCGAATGGAGGAGAAGATACAACTGCGAACTCTATGAGCTGTACCAAGATGTGGATGTAGTCCAAAAGGCCAAAATACGTCGACTACATTGGCTCGGCCACATCGAGCGAATCAACAATAATGCTTCACCTAAGATGATCTTCGAATCCCAGCAGCCAGGTTCGAGATGACAAGGAAGACCGAACCTCCATTTCAAAGACTAAGCCATCGCGGATGCCATGTGGGTAAAATAAAAAACGCCAAACAAACAAAAAGACAGAAAGTGCGTCGCAAGTAGTAAAAGTGAACAAAAAAGTTTATGTATTTAATGTTGTACTACAATGGCAAGCTATTTTGAATACAATGTTTAAAATGTAAATTAATACTTTTGGGGGAACATTATTTAAAAGATAAGCATATACCGCACAAGTTAGTTAGCTAGTAGACATCAGATAGCATACAAAAATTTGACGTAACTTCCGAATAACGAGGTGATAAATTTTACGCAGCATTTATTAATAAGGGGGATAATATACAAAAAATTACATATATCGACTCCTTTGAGATATTCATCATAACACAATTCAAGAATTTTCTTTGCTACGAGACCCTGTTTAGACACTTTATGCTTAAGAAGGAATGTCATGTAAATATCCGTGCATACCTACATTAAAAGGTGCAAGGTGTAGGTGTGAGTATAAATGCTGTACCAACTTCGTCTGTGAAGTCAGGTGTTCTCGGCAGGAAAATTCTCAGGAAATAGACTCAGGGTATTCGAAGGGAAGTAGCTGATACCATTCAGGGATTGCTTCGCGCTAATACCCCTCAGCACAATTCAGTTGAAAATTATGTAAATCGACCGCTACCTCAAAACGGTGCAGAGAATGCAAGACAACAGACAACCTGTAATTGTAAAGTGTACACCTGCAGGAGACATAAGTTTGTATTATGTGATTGATTGTTTGCAGAAAAAGCGCCAAAATATTGTAGTGGCATTCAATGGTCACAAATCAGACTCTGCGCAGTCAATTGGCGTAGCTGATAAGTGGTAATATTAAATGGCAACATCATAGTTTTTGTGTGTTTTGATATGTTACTGTAAGGGACATTTGAAGCGTTTAGAAGATGAAGGGCTTAAGCTTCATATTGAAATAAATTGCTTAAGCATGTTTAACACCTTCTTGTACTAAGTTTATGGACAAAGTGGTTGCATATAACACCTTCAACCTTTTGCTAAATCTTAATATAGAGGCATTAGAGAAGTCCACATGAGACAGAAATAAAAGTTTTCACATAGAACCTCCATCCGTAAGAAAAAAGGCAAATCCCAAAAAAATGTATCTTTGAGTCGTGCAATGGTTACAAATATGTTAATAGTTACCATCTTATCGGAATGCTTTTATCGACACAAAATTGAGCCAAATTTACTGTGTGGTGACCATAATTTAAATTTAATTTTGATAGTAGTCACAAATTTCTACTTGGGTGGGTTCTGTTTCTTATAATCACTGTGGCCTCGTCGAACTTCAATAGAAATGTAAACAGTAAACATGTGCTACAGCTTATTACGTGTTAAATTATTACAGTTGCAAATCTTTAAATAATTATTTTGTTTACATCATGGCTTAATTTCGTAAATATTACTAAAACATTATAAAACTTCACTATATTAAATTTTAGTTTTACAATTTTATACCCTCCACTGCATACAAGTCATTCAAAATTGGTTTTGGTATGGGAGGTACCAGAACTACTTAACCGACATATCATATTTTTAATACTGACCTAACGAAGATAAAAATAAGTCCTTTCACCAAACTTCATTTGCTTAGGCTGTTTTCTTTGGACGCTATCGTATCTTCAATAGATGGAGAGACACATGGGTCCAATATTGATTTTATATCGGAGGTACCAGAACTACTTGACCGATATAGCCCATTTTAAATACTGACCTAACGAAAATAAAAAGAAGTAATTTCATAAAACTTAATTTACTTGGATTGTTTACTTTGGACGCTATCATGTTTTCAATAGACGGAGAGACACATGGGTCTAATATTGATTTTGTATGGGAGGTACCAGAACTACTTAACCGATATATCCCATTTTTAATACTGACCTAACGAAGATAAAAATAAGTCCTTTCACCAAACTCCATTTGCTTAGGTTGTTTCCTTTGGACGCTATCGTATCAGTAAAACCTAACGTAGATAAAAAGAAGTAATTTCAACAAACTACATTTGCTTAGGTTGATTCCTTTGGACGCTATTGTATCTTCAATAGGCACAGAGACACATGGGTCGAATATTGATTTTATATCGGAGGTACCAGAACTACTTGACCGATATAGCCCATTTTAAATACTGACCTAACGAAAATAAAAAGAAGTAATTTCATAAAACTTAATTTGCTTAGATTGTTTACTTTGGACACTATCGTGTTTTCAATAGACGGAGAGACACATGAGTCTAATATTGATTTTGTATGGGAGGTACCAGAACTACTTGACCGATATATCCCATTTTTAATACTGACCTAACGAAGATAAAAATAAGTCCTTTCACCAAACTCCATTTGCTTAGGTTGTTTCCTTTGGACGCTATCGTATCAGTAAAACCTAACGTAGATAAAAAGAAGTAATTTCAACAAACTACATTTGCTTAGGTTGATTCCTTTGGACGCTATTGTATCTTCAATAGGCACAGAGACACATGGGTCGAATATTGATTTTGTATGGAAAGTACCAGAACAACTTGACCGACATATCCCATTTGTAATACTGACCTAACGAAGATAAAAATAAGTCCTTTCACCAAACTTCATTTGCTTAGGTTGTTTCCTTTAGACGCTATCGTATCAGTATAACCTATAGAAGATAAAAAGAAGTCCTTTCACCAAACTTCATTTGCTTAGATTGTTTACTTTGGACGCTATCGTATCTTCAATAGACGGAGAGACACATGGGTCCAATACTGATTTTGTATGGGAGGTACAAGAACTACTTGACCGACATAGCCCATTTTGAATACCTACCTAACGAAAATAAAAATAAGTCCTTTCACAAGACTTCATTCGCCTAGGTTGATTCCTTTGGACGCTATCGTGTTTTCAACGGAAAGAGAGACACATGGGTCTAATATTGATTTTGTATGGGAGGTAACAGAACTACTTGACCGACATAGCCCATTTTGAATACCTACCTAACGAAAATAAAAATAAGTCCTTTCGCCAAATTTCATTCGCCTATGTCAATTCCATTAGACGCTATCGTGCTTTCAACAGACAGACAGTAGTTTATTGTTTATTGTTTTGTATTTATAAGAGAAAATAAAGCTAAAAGAAAAAAATAAAGAAGAATTAGAGATAGAATAAAATAACATGTAAATGAAGTAACTAAAGCAAAATGAAAGATTAGTCGGAGTTCAGCATTCGAGGAATAAATTACACCACAATTTTAATTTCAAAATACCGCGTTTCATTTTGATTGATTGAGATCTACAGGTTATGGGCTCAGATCTCTCAGAAAAATGTCGAATGTAATGGGATTAGTTTTTGCTAAAATAAAACCTTTTAACGGGCGGAATTTTGATTCATGGAAGTATTGTGTGGACAACTTTCTTGAAGCTCAAAATGTTCTCGACGTTCTTTCGCATGAAAAACCGGAGGTAACGGAGGCAAATTTAGCTGCTGCTACAAAATGGGACGAAAGAAACGCGACGGCTAAGAATTTGATTATATGCCTAGTGGATGATAATCATCTCGAGTATATTAAAGGTAAATCTACCGCAAGAGATATGTGGTGTGCCCTTGTGACTACATTCTCAGGTACAAATATGGCAAAGCAGAACATGTTACATACACGTTTAGATAGACTGAAATATGAGCTGGGGGCTGACATGAAGAAACATTTTGCTAAATTTGACGAATGTACAAGGGAGCTGACTGCAGCAGGGGCAAAACTGGAATCCACCGAAATAAGTTATTATTATTTATTTAAATCGTTTCCAGAAGATTTTCCGCCGCTAATAACGGCACTTGAAAATATGCCTTATGACAGTCTAACCTTGGAGTATGCAAAATCCCGCTTGTTGAATGAAGAAATGCGTCAGCAGGTGAACGAAGAACATACCGATTTCGACATTGGTGGTGATGCAGCTTTTTCGGCGCGCTTTGCAGGGGAGTGTTACAAATGTAAGAGAAAGGGCCACAAAAGTTTCAACTGTCCGCAAAGAGGTCCTAAATCCAATTTCAGGAGGAGAGGCACGTCGTCTAAAAATTCTAGAGATAGCAGTGCTATTGCATTTGTGGTGGCGAAGACTCAGGAAGTACACGGCATGCAACAAATGACTTGGAGGCTTTGACTCAGGTTGAGAAGCTGGAGAAGCATTTGGTAATTAGTACCGCTGAAGAGGGTGGCGCAATGAATGCAACGCATAAGGGAGTGTTAAAAGGATTTACTGTTGTTGATGGGAGGAGAATAGCAATAGAGGTGAACGAAGTGTTATATGCAAAAGTGTTACGAGTAAACTTGCTTTCGATAAAGGCACTCCAAGAAATTTATTTTGTTCGTGGACATAAAGCAATGATCAATCTTATAGAGTTACTGTTGCTGTTGGTGCATTGTCAAACGGATTGTATGAGTTGAGATTATATCCCACAAAAGCTCAACAAAATTTGTGTAAGATTGATGATGTATGGCATCGAAGGCTGGGTCATGTGAATGACACTTATTTGGAGAAAATAAAGGAAAAGAAAAAAGGGCTAAGTTTGATCCTAAAAACAAGGCTATTATAATGGTTGGATACGGAATCAACGGCTATCGACTGTGGGACTCAGATTCGCGAAAAATAGTAATTGCGAGGAATGTAAGGTTCGACGAGTATAGTTTTCCGGCCAGGGTTGGAGATCAAGAGGAGCCAATCATTGTTGCTGCGAGGAGGAAATCAGTTCAAGAAGGGGCTCCGACTAAATATGAAGCGGATGAAGACCGGAGACGGTTATTAAGGAAAGCGGGGAGTCAACTGATTACAATTTTGAACCAGCGGAGGAAGACTTAGATGAAACGGTTGTGCAGGACAGCGAGGAGTCAACTGATTCCAGAATTGAACCTGGTTCTGAGGATGGTCCACAAAACGCGCTCCGGCAGCACCAATCTTTGGTTAATCAAAGTCAAAGCTGTCGAGAGCGCAAAGCTCCACACAAGTTGACTTATAGCAATAATTTTGAGCAAATAAATCTGTCGGAGTTTAATTTTTCAGCTAAACTGAACAACTTTAAAGAAATCGATTTGAGGGCGGACCGGTGACAGTGGAGAGCTGCTGTTGAAGAGGAGCTGCGATCATTACAAAAGAACGAAACTTTCGAGCTGGTGAAGAGAACACCTGATATGAAAATAATCAGCTGTAGATGGGTCTTTAAATTAAAAACCGATAAAAATGGAAAACCTCATACATACAGAACACGATTGGTAGCGAGGGGGTGTAACCAAGAGTATGGCATTGATTACGACCAAACGTATGCTCCCGTGGCAAGGTTGGCAGCCATACGTACTGTGTTTTCAGTGGCTATACATAAAGGTTATTATATCTGTCAAATGGATGTGCGAACAGCCTTTCTCAACGGAGAATTGCATGAGTGTGTATACATGCAAGTTCCTGAAGGCATGAATGCTAAACAAGGTATGATTTTTAAATTAAAAAAATCATTATATGGATTAAAGCAGTCCCCTCTCTGCTGGTATTGGGAAGTTCCACGATACAGCGGTAAAAATTTGTTTTACTATATGTGATGACTTTATTGTTGATTAGCGAAAACAAAGAGAGGAATGATGAAGTTAAGAGCATGTTGACAAGAGAGTTT